>PVKS010015271.1:0-46346 GCA_004027875.1 Aplodontia rufa | reverse complement strand
GTTTTCATTGATTTTAAGCATATAAAGAGTGTGCATTGCCTCACTCACTTTAAACCTACACTGCAGTCGTAATACCTACAATTAACAATTGTAAAAGGTGGGTTCTAGCCTTCCAGTAATGTACATGGGGAAATAATACATATGGGTTGAGCTTCCCTAATTCAAAAAGTGAGAACTCCAAATGTTCCAAACTCCAAACCTTTTAAAGCATTCACATGATAACACCAAGTAACCATTCCACACCTGGCCTCTTGGGATAGGTTGCATTAAAAAACAGGGGCACTTCAAACACATCAGACTGTTTATTAGGTATAACAAATGAACTTTATGTTCAGACATGGATCCTATCCCCAAGCTGTCTCATTTTATAAATGTAAATATTACAAAACTTGAAAAACCCCCAATCCAAAATATTTCTAGTCCCAAGCATTTCAGAAAAAGAATATGCGGGATGTATATACTCACATGGGTGTGTGCATGTGTGTGTGTGTGTGTGTGTGTGCGTGCATGCGTGTACACAGCAGAAGAGAAAGAGATCCCTCTAGACATATGTTGCTTGAGAGATGACTAATAATATATGTGGGCTTAATGTATAAAGCTCTTTGCATTTTCTTTATTGGTTGTATAGTATTCTTGGCCTGGATGTTGCTATTGTTTGACTGCTAAATCTCCAGTGTCACAGTATTGGGAAGTGGACCACATGGGAAGCACTCTGGTCATCAAAGCTCTGCCCTCATGAATGGATCAATGCCCTTATAATAATAGCATAGGGGTAATCTCACCCTCTTTTGCTCTGCCTTCTGCCACTGGAGTACATATCAAGAAGAACCTTCTGGATCCTAGATGCCACTGCTTTGATCTTGAACTGCCCAGACTCTAGAATTATGAGGAAATAGATTTCTGTTCTTTATAAATTAACCCATCTGGGGGCTGGAGCGGTGGGTGGCTCAGTGGTTTCAGCGCTTGCCTGGCAAGCACGAGGACCTGGGTTCAAACCCCAGCACCACGTACACAACTAAGTGTTGAAGCAACTAAGGCCATGTGAAAAACTAAATAAAGTTGTTTCTCTCTTTCTCTCTCTTTCTCTCACTGTCCCTCTCTCTTTAAAAAAAAAAAAAATTAACCCGTCTGTGGTACTTTGTTAAAGCAACATGAGACAGATGCATTATGGATTTTTTAAATGTGATTTTATTGATGCATATTCAGATTTATAACTATTTGTTATTTTGGCTTAATCTAGCCATCCTAGAAGAATATTTTCTTAGGCACATTTTTATGTTTTCTATAAGAAAGACTTTTGAAGTGGTTTGTTCCTTATTATGCCATGGAATTCTGCACAGCAATTAGAAACATTGATACTGCAGCCTTTGAAGGTAAATGGATGGCTATGGAAGAAATTATGCTGAGTAAAATCAGCTTAACCCAGAGAACCAAGAGTCGAATGTCTCCACTCATCTGTGGAGGCTGGAACTAAACCCTGGCCATTGAGAGAGGTCGTCTAGTAATATGTGTTAAATCCAAATAAGGTGTAATGCTATACAACATAATACTTTTTTAGAGATATTGTGGGAAGGGGAAGGGAGGGATAAGGGTGGGTAATTGGGGGGCACTCCTGGGGGGTAATTCTAATATCCAGAATATATACACATTTTATATTATTTTGTTAAAAACTTGTATGGTTGTTCTATAATAAATCTCTCAATAAAAAAAGAGTATATACAATTAGGTGTGGTGGGGCACACGTATAATTTTAGCTGTTCAGAAAGCTGAGGCGGGAAGATCAAAAATTCAAGGTCAGGCTCAGCAGTTTAGGGCAACCCTGCCTCAAAATAAAAAAAATAAATAAATAAAAAGGACTCGGAATGTAGTTCAGTGGTAAACACCCCTGCTTCAATCCCTGGTACCCCCCCAAAATAGCATTGCTTTTCTAATACACATTCCCACCAACAGTACATAAAAGCATCCTTGTCCTGTCCTTTCAATCTTACCAGACATGGGTGGAGTTTTTGTTGTTGTTTTTATTGTTGCTTTTAAGTTGTCAGTATGACAAGTAAAAATGTCATTTCATTTTTTTAAGATTTGCATCTTTATAATTACTAGGGAACTTGCACAAAATCTTAGTATCCCTCTGGTCAAGAAACAAATCAATTGCTCACTGAGATTTCTTATGATCCGTTCCTATACTTCTCAACTCAGGCAGACATACGGAAAGCCAGTTTCCCCAGTCACAGAGAAGCCAAGGAGTGGCTTTCTTGCTGTGTCTGTTGTCCTCACCAGCATTTATATAACATCTACTTCGGACCAGTGAGTTCTTGTGGACTCCATCCTGCTCTCTGCTCTGAGTATTCCTTCCTGCAAAAGCAGACCTCTGTCTAAATAAAATTAAACAAACTTCATAGCTTTCTTTAAAAAAAAAACAAAAACAAATCTAATTTGGCAAACCTCACCTTCAAGATACCTTAAAATTATCTGTAGATGCTCTAAAGAATGTGAAGAAAGAAATATAAAGCAAGAGCATGGAGTTTCTGCTTTACACAAAGTTTTAAGCATAAAACCATCTGTAGTTCTCAACTGCACAAAATAGCTCAAGACTGATACAGCCCAGTTTCCGAATTCAGAATTTATATATATAAAATATATATAATATATTATATATACAATATGTATAAATATTATATATACAATATATAAATAATATATATAATATAATATTATTTCATTAGAAGCTTATTTGATTGTTCAACAGATAAATTTCTGAATAAAATAATAATATAAATAAATAAATAAGCAGAATGAATTAAAAAAAAGAAATGCTATCTCAAAATTTGGTGCTTTGATATGTTGGACACTTTGTGAACCAAAATAAAAGCAGTGTCTGAACCAAGGTCTCTCTTACCAGTCCTCCCTTTTCTTTCTCTTCCAGGTAAAGGAAGTTCCTCTGGATTTCCCCCATCTATCCACAGACCAGAATCCCCAGAAGATTAGCCTGCAGGAAAGAGGAGTACAGTTGACACCACAGGAGTGCCAGAAGAAAATTGTCCCAGACTATTGTCCGACCTAAAACCGATTACTCTCTGTAATTGCCCTCATGACCAACTTCACTCTCCCCATGAAGAGGCTACCACAAGCTTCTACGTCTCCTTTAGTTATCGGTGACTCAGTTTCCTATGATGCCCCCTGAACATCATAAAAGTACATGTTTTTTTCTTCCCCTTTTTAATCAGTCTTTTGCCCTTTTATTTCTTCACATTGAATTATAGAAACTTCAGAGCGTGGAAGAGAAGCTCTTTTCTCCACAACTAGGCTGCTATGGGAATAAAACAGTAAAAGTTACATTCCCTACCTTCCAGGAGCTTACAGTCAAGAGCAGGAGCAGACGAAAAGAAGAGACAAGCATGATATAGTGGCTGATTCTGAGAGTCCCCAAAGCAATGAGGAAGTAGGTTAGGGAAATGAGTGGGCTTGCTGTCTGGTTTATCGGGTCCTGGAGGGGGAGAGAAAATAATTGATTTTCTATGCTTCATTGTTCTTAGTTGGGAATGACCCCTGTAACAAAACAAAAAAAGAGTCACAAGGGAAAAGCAAGCAGATGTTGAATAACAGGCATATCTCCTACACACATGGGAGATATCTAGGTAATTGAGAAAATCTCAAAGTAACTTGAATTCATACTTATCTATTATTATGTGTTAAATCCAGATAAGATATAATGCTATACAACATAATCCTTTTTTTAGAGATATGGGGGGAAGGGGAAGGGAGGGATAAGGATGGACAATTGGGGGGGGGTACTCCTGGGGGTAATTGTAATATCCAGAATCTATACTCATTTGATATTTTGTTAAAAACGTGTATGGTTGTTCAAAAATTAAAAAAATAATAATAAAAAAATACTTTCTTCAAGTAAACAAAGAAACAAAGCTGTGGGATTGGGAGCAGGGACAGTAATCAGGGAGGTGACCAGGAAAAGGAAACAAGACAAATTTGTTAAGCAGATTTGTTCGTGCTTTGTCAGTTGGTGAGTCTATCTGGTGCTCATCCCTCTCTTGCTGGTCCTGAGCGGCAAACACCCTTACAAAGGGTGGCTTCATATATAAATATACATGTCTTCTTTTTCTTCTTAGTTGTGCTAGGAAAGGCACCCAGGTTCTTACATGCTATATAAGCACTCTAACCACAGAGCTACACTCCTGGCCAAGGATGTTAATTTCTCTTCTTACAAAAGGGTAAGGTCCTTCTCTGTCTTCAGAGATCCTCTCTCTCTCTCTCTCTCCTTCAAAAAAGAAGCAGCTCAAAATAATTGTTATCCTAAAGAGACATATTTTCTAGTTTCATATTCTGGTCTTCTATTACCAAATTTTTGGTGTGGCATACCCTTCATAACACTGCAAAATTTTCTCTGAAAAGAAATTTTCTGTGCTGTGTGTGTGTGTGTGTGAGTGTGTGTGTGTGTGTGTGTTTGATGTGTGCACATGTGTGCACATGTTCTGTCTTTATTGAATTCGCCAATGTGTAAGATAAACGACCTACTCCTACCCAACAGTTCTAATACGATCGCACCATATTGAAAGTCAGAGGATGACGAGATAGATTACAGCCTATTCCGTAATTCAATTAAAATAACAAGAAAGGAGGCAATTTAAAATAGTTCCTGCACTTGCAAATGGGTTGCTGCAACCTACAGAAATATGAAGATTTTTTTCAGATGCTAACAGTCACAAAGGTGAAGGAACAGGAAACAGTATAGAGATGTTTTTAGGTTCAAAGTAAGAAAGTGGAGACTAAGACAGAACGGATCATCAAAGCTGATAACACTTGAAGTCTCTGCTTTCAGTTCCAATGACTCCTGGCCTGGTTGAAAGTATTTGACATGATGGTCCCTACTATATTTGTGTTTTCATGTTGCCCTTGCTTTTCCAGATACAGGGAGTAGAGCTACAATTATAAAAAGGAAATGTACCTTTTGTGAAGCACTTTGAAATTAGAAAAACAAAAAGTGAAGAATGCTTAAAATTTTGTAAAATATGTATTCTTCATCAGTTTTGCAAAACCAAGCATTCCCCAAAGAAGATTTTTCTCTGGCATTTTTTAGTTTCTCCCTCACTTGTTTGGTTCCAGTCACATCTGATCCTTGCATTCTTGCAAATCCTATCTGAAACTTATTGCTCTTTATTAGTTGCCCATTGCTCTGCTTCTTAAACTACTTGAGATGGTTTTGCACTTTCTGAAGCCTGAATGGTGTGATCTCAGGGAGAAAGATGTGGACTAAATTTACTACTGCAGAAAAATATGTTTGGGGATGTAGATTGGGGGCTTAGTAGAGGGACCTCAAATGTTTGACTACAGAATTTGGCACTTATTCAATAGACCTCAGAGAACCACATGAAAAAGGTAATGCTTTGGTGATATTAATCAAATGTAAACCTAGAAGGTGAATGTTGGATATGAATAGGAGATGATGCAGAAGGCAGAGAGATTATTATAGAAATATTACAAAATGCTCCTAAAATATTATAGAAATACTATTACAGAAATACTATCAAAGAAATATTACAGAAATGTGAGTGTGAACTCATATTTGAACAGTATCATAGAAATAGAAGATTAAAATGTATATATAAATTCATTCTTCATTGTTGAGTTTCTATTGGAAATCTGTGTTGGATTCTTGAAGAAGACACAAAGATGTATGAGGCACCTTTTGCCTGCTCACACCATCCTGAACTCACTGCAACTTTTGTATAGGATTCACTCTGTCCTGACCTGCTGGAGAAAGCCTTCTTTGACACCAATTCATTTAGACCTTGGTACCCAGGTCTGGGCTGTGAGAGTCCTTCTGTTTTCCATAGTCAGCTTGCATCATCCACTTTAAACTCTGAGGCCCTTGAAGGCAGAGACTACACCTCAATCATCTCAGTACTCTGAAAAAGTTGCACAATGCTACAAGAGAAGAGGAATTCACATCAGTCAAGGGAATGATGGCTTCAAGTGTGGGAAAAAATCTGTGTTTGATAAAAAGTATTATTAATGACTTTGGTGAAAAGAAATAAAAGTGTCACCACTTGCATAAGAACTGAATAAACATCGGAACGTCAATGGAACAGTGAATTTTCTTGGAAGAAATGGAGTTCATTTAATCACACATGGCATGCGAGGAGATATTTGGTGTCTGGCAGAGATACAAAGAAATCAAAGGACAGCACCATCAAGGAAGAGAGGTATTGCACCGATTTGAAGGAAATTGTAAGTATTAAGTCTAAACAGAGGGGAAAGGACACAAATGAGGGAATATAGGAGCAGCACTGAAAACCACCAAGACTGATGATATGTAGGAAGTTGAATGTAAGACAAATTTGGCTATACAGTTCAGTTTGGGGACAGAATAATTTGAACATTCTGGAGTCCAATTTTTATATGGTTTGATCCTATGGAATAGGATGTAGCTGCTGCTCAAGATGATCCAGGAACCAGGGTAGGATACTAAATCTAGTGGTCCAGAAAGAAGCAAAAGTTTTAGAATTTGTTCTCCTGTGAATACTTCTGGGGGCACTTAAAGATGTTGTTCCTTTATTTGTTCATTAATATATTATTATCGAATGTTTATTAAGCAGTGAATAGAGTATGTGTGTTGGTAATACGTGTTTGCTGAATAAATGAGAGATGCTGTAGGGATTATAAAAGTAAAATAGATGCTGTATAGCTAATTCTAGGTAGAAGATAAACACTTAGAGACACAGAGAGGATTAGGTAGAATTCCAGTGAAAAGACATTAATTAAGAGTTAAATTGAAAGATGAAGAGGATCATAGCAGACAGAGACTGCAAGAGGAATCAAATTGGGAAATACAGTGACAGATGCTTAGTCCGACATCAACAGACATGGCTAAGGAAATGTTGGGAGGTCTGTGTGGTAGAGGAGTAGTGAAGACTGTTGGTGAGATACTCCCACTTCGATAAGTGAGAGTACTTGCAATTCAAATTTATGTGAATGAATACAAGTGTGTGGTAGTTTTCTGTTGGTGAGTCCATGCATATTTCTGAAAGAAACCCTTACAGAATTCACCCCTCTTCCATGGATGATTCATCATCTCCTTTTCACACTGTGTATCATCCACTTTATTCACAAAGAACATAATAAATAGCAACCGATGGGATTGAAAGCCAATAGATCCAGAAAGACCCCCAGACCAAATTGAGAAACCAGGAGCCCACTGGGATTTCTCAATACGTAATGAGGTTATTTTGTGCAATTTGATTACCTTTTGAGTCTTGTTTTTGCCATATATTAAAAATTTTCAGATGTCCCACACTGGATGAATGGACTAAAAATTGTGGTACATATATACCATGGAGTTTTACTCAGCAATTAGAAGCAATGATATTGCAGCCTTTGAAGGTAAATGGAAGGTTATGGAAAAAATCATGCTGAGTGAAATCAGCATAACCCAGAGAACCAAGGGTCGAATGTCTTCACTCATCTCTGGAGACTGGAGCTAGACCCTGGTCATTGAGAAAGCAGGTCTATTATCATGTTTTAAATCAGGATAAGGTGTAATGTTATACAACCTAAGGCATTTGTAGAGATGTATTTGGCAGGAGGCAGGAGAGGGATAAGAGTGGGTAATTGGGGGAGGCTCTTGGGGGTAAATCTAATTTTCAGAATTTATATATATATATTATACTATTTTGTTAGAAGCTTGTTTGATTGTTCAACAAATAAATTTCTGAATAAAAAAATAAAAATAAAAAAATAAAAATGTTATTGAACTCAGTGATGAATTCGTTCTGGCATTTTCAGCCTATTATTCACATTCGGTTAAAACACACTGAAGAAAGTGCACGATCAACCCACAGCAGTACATTCTGAGTTCTTCCCCTAGATGATTTAAATTGAAGAGGAAAATTCTGTCAAATAATAGCCTTAAGAGTAAATTAATTGACTGCTCTGCTCTGTGGCCAGGTCCGGGTCTGTAACATTCCTCCCTACTGGTGACACTCCACCTTCCGCTGTTACTTTGTGTAGAAACCACACCCCCTCCCCTAATGACGGCAACTCCACTCACAAGTTTCCTGTCCTACCTTAGCCTTTGGCTCCACTTGGGCCACCCTAAACTCATACCCACCTATTAGCAGCCTGCTCTGGCCTTGTATACCTGACCTCTTGAGCCACTGTATAAAATATTGTAACTCCATTATTCAGACTGCCCAGAATTTCCAAGTGCTAACTCAGCTGGGTCCACTGGTGTAAATTAAGTCTGAGTTTTCCTACTTCTCCAAGCGCTTGCTTGGTTTCCACAACAAAATAAGTGCATAGTGGATGATTTAGAGATTGAAATAAACGACGGATAAAAACAAGCGATTCTACCATCCCATGATTCTATAAACTGAGTAATAAAACAGTAATAACTCCCTATCCTAGAACTGGGTGGGAGTTTCTCTCCTTGGGCAAATTAAATCAACCCAAGTCATCAGACCTTTAATTTCCATTTTAAAGTGAGAAAATACACAAGTAATCATCTAAAAATATAATTACAGGGTGAAATAAATAAGACAGAGTGTGTATGTGCGTGTGTATTTTAAATTACCCTTTTCAGGATAAATGACTGGGAAATTATTTCTGCAGAATGAGTTTCTCTTCTCATTGAAGAGCTTTCCCTCAAATGTATTCAAATTTACTTAAAAAAAAAAAGTGTATTTGCCATTGCTAAACTAACTGGCAATCAGAAGGGAAGAGAGATCTGCCACTGCGTCCACACAATAGGTTTGACTGCCAAAGGTAGCATCCCTAGCTGTACTGCAATTGTTACTTTTTGCTGAAATGATAGGCTGGCCTTTTTTTTTTCTTTCTTTCTTTCTTTTTAAAGAAAACTATGAATTTTTTTGAAAGTACAGACTTGCCAGCTTGCTCTACTGTTACGATCCAGAAGCGGCATAAAGTCCTCATTAACTGATGCCAGCCGACTGGGAAGCAAGTTGATGGATGTCTTCTTACTGGTGGGGATGTAGGCAAGGCTCGCTTAACATCTGCTGTGTGGAATTGTGACAGCCTGCACTGGGTGCTGTCATACTGGAAGCAAGCAGGTTGCAGAGCCAGTTTAGCTTCTGTTTAGCACCCTTTCCCAGCATAATGTGTGCAAAACCAAAGCAGAGGCATCGCTGCACAGCCCTGTGTGTTCCTGCACCTCCACATCAGGAGAGGAAGGCGCACAGAACAAAATGGCCACATTAAGGACATGACAAATTATTGAGCAGAAATCTATTCCTTTTCCCATTGCTGTCAAACCGACAGCATCTCATCTCAGAAATACAGGAACTTCTATAGGATTTTGCCTGCTGGTTCACATTTGCCCCACAGGGAGAGAAAGAATATTCTTTACAAGATGGGGGTGAGCAGGGTGGAGGACATTAGCATGTCCCCCAGGCATTAGGAGCTATAGGCATGCTTCTGCAAGTCAGACTTAGTAATGTTGAGTGTTTTCGCATACTTGGGGAGCTTTGCAAGCAGACAGCCCCAAAGTTATTTAAATATGAGCAGTTTATATAAAAAAATTTTCTTGGGTCCAAATCCACCAATTAGTGAAAAGGTTAATATAAGCTGTATGAATCCAAATATTCATATAATAAAGATTCCTTCCTCCATTCATTTATTCTTTCATTGTACAACTATTTATGGAGTGATTTGGTACAAAAGAGAAATAACCTACAGAGTCTGCTTTCGTGAAGTATATATTCTAAGTAGATCCTACATTTTACCATTTTTATGATTTTAACATTTTATGTGAAATTGTACATCCGCATGCACATGTGTGTACACGCATGCAGCGTTTTCATCAGACAGGGTTTTTAATAAGGAGAAATAACTGAATAGGAAGCAATAACAGAAACTGTTAGCAGCAGGCAAGCCTGGATGATTGGAGTTGTTTGCCCATCAAATAAAAATAAACAAATACTGTAAAAAGGAAAGAAAAAAGACAATGTAATGCAGTTTGCTGAAAACTGGGGAGAAGGTATTAATTTGTCTCCACCTGTGCTAGATAAGCAGTTAAATTTTAGAAACCAAAGTCAGGAAATATACATAAGTAGATTAAGCTAGGCTGAGTTAGCCAGAGAATATGTCACAGTCCGTGTTTGCCCAGGCCAGGGGACAGTTCCTTAGTTACCATTCTCAGCATAAGAAAATTTAAAGACCAAAAAATTCCTTTTTTTTTTATTACCAGAAAATTGGAGTAAAAAACAAACTGGATATTTTAATTTTGAAAGTACTCTGATAAAACTGACTATAGTTTGTTTAAACCGCAAACAAATTACTAAAAATGTATAAGGTATCTCATGAAACTGTAGAGAGTGCTAGGAATCAGGCTTAGTTATAAAGCAGGAATAAAGGGCCACAGCCAATAAACACCACAGAGCCAGCTCGGGAGGACAGTAGAGCTGAACAAAGAATGCTGGAGCTTCCGTCCTGGTGACCTGATGTTGTCCCTGAAAACTACAACTCCTGCATCTGTCCTTGAAAAGCTCTTGCCTCTGCAGTCTTTTTTGCAGGCTCACAGCCACTGAAGGAAGCCGCAGTCAAATACACTTGACCCCTACTGAAATACACTCTGGGAAGCCATCACTCCCTCTCCGCCCCTCATTTGTCAGGACAGAAAGCAGGCTCCACAGCAGGTGCTCATCAGACATAGAAGTGGAATCACTTACTGGGTGTGGTGGCTAAGACAGCTTTGCACTCACTCACTCCACACATTACATCTCCCATCTCCTTTTTATTTACCAACTGCGCTACCTCTCAATGTTTTATTTAGGTTTCTAAACGCCATTACAACAGGATGAGTCTTTGGTCTCTTCCAGATCTCCCTGGTATCCCACCTAGCGTCTTTGAGGGATAAGTGTTGAGGGAAACCAGAAAAGGATTCCTACTCAAGCCAGAAGCCTGAAGGGAAATGAGACAGAGAGCACAGCTGCTTGGCAGCTGGAGCGGAGTCTACTCAACTCTTCCTGCCTGTCCTCTGCAACCAGACAACAGATTTGGAGTGGCACTTTTCTGGGAACAATTTCCAAACAGTGAATTCCACTGTCCTGAAAATTTAGAGTGGAGATTTAGAGTGGTCCTCAGGGGAAGGAAAGAGTAGTAGGCAGCATTAGTGTCCCACCCTGAAGGAGGCTTGGCTCTTGGAAGGCTCATTATTCAGAGTGGACATTCAATCACAGGGAGTTGAGTGTCAAGGTCGCACTTCTTGAGAAGATCCAGGGTGAGAAGCTAATTTTGTGTATGCCATAAATCTTAGAAAGTTAAGAAGAAGGTGGGGCTTACCAGGTATTAAATTTAGTAACATCTTGTTGTGATTCCACTTGCTCTCCCTTCACTGTTATTAGAAAACTGTTCAGAACTTTTATGCACCCAGACTAGAAGAAATTAATCTATAAATCAAGTTCAGGAAGCCTAGAGTTTGAAAGACAAAACCAAAGCTATTCACATTTCTGAGCAATAACAGCAAGATACCATCTTCCTATGATATGGTTCTCTCTCACCAACTTCCAAAGAACAACAGAAGTCCCCAGATATAAATAAATACATGTGTGCCTACACACTTGTCCACCTGTGCACCGCAAATCACATTCAGAAGCTCAGGAAGAGCAGCATTAACATGGGCACCTGCAAGGCCACAGTGGAAAATGCTTTACGTGCTTTCTGGTGTGTTCTTCACAGCAAAAGTTATAGGTCGGCCGTAAAACTACCATTATGCTTTTTTCTTTTACAGATGATATGATTGAGGCTCAAAAGAAGTTTCATAGACTTCTCCAGCCGAAGCAGCTAATGAACGTCAGAGTCAAGATTGGAACCAGAGCCACAGCTTTCTCCTTAAGTCATTTGTGTTATGAATGTTTTATGAGATGACAAAGTGTAAGGAGTGTATGTAAATTGGGGAAACCCAGTGTTCTCCTTTTACCTTGTTAGAATTGAGTTGTTTCTTCCCCAAGTGAATATGGTAATTAGGCCATTGATGTATTATTGTCAAGATCACTGGAGAAGTCAAACTGAAACACAAATGTGAGAATAATTGGGGATGCCAATAGTAACTATTCTATACCCACAGTCTGACCGTAACGAGTAGCTATTCAAACGTATTTATTGATCTGCATTTGACTAATACTACCCATGATGTTCAATTAGCATAAATGCCCTTTGGAGATGAAACCGATTTTTAAATTAAAAAAATTAAAAAGAAATTTCACTTGTATTGATTTGCCTGTCTGGATACTTTGAAGAGTTCACTTGGCAAGAAAACAACAGGATCCTTGATGAAACCATTTTAAAGAACATTGCTGGGTCTCAGAAAGAGAAACTGCCAGTTACTGTTTTCCAGCTTTAACAGAAACCTAAGTGGTCAGCAGTAGGCAGAAAGTTAATTCTAAAACTGAGTTTAGCTTGAGGACAAACGATGACAGTGTTAAAATATCAAGAAACAAGAGCTCAAAATATAGGGATCAAGAAATAAGATGTGGTCCCTCAGTGTGGAGAAGCAAATTCTCTACTGAGCATCTTTTTTTTTTTTTAAGGAGGGGACAGTGAGAGAAAGAGAGAAAGAGAGAAGCAACTTTTTATTTAGTTTTTCATGTGACCCTCATTCCCCCGGATGCTTCGTTGTGTACATGGTTCTGGGGTTCGAACTTGTGTACTTGCACATGCCAGGCAAGCGCTGTAACCTCCGAGCCACCACTCCAGCCCCTCTACTGAGCATTTTAACCAAGATCCTCGAAGGACCTAATAAGTGCTCAGCCCCTTCCCATAAACTCCAGATCCAAGAACAAAAAAATGAACTTCCTTTCTAGGTGACAGTATCATCACAGTCACAGCCAGGATTATGCAGATCAAGATCAATCGTATACAGGTTCATGATCAAGTTCTTCTAGGAGTGAGCGCCAGCAGAAGCAAAACGGAAGTCCCCAAAATATTAGAGACTGGAATTATAAAAGACAGAATATGGAATATCCAGATAGAAAGTGTTTTAGGATATTAAAAGTTGGATAACTGAATAAGTAAAAACTGTCATAATGCTAGAGAAAATAAATCATGAATTTAAGTACTTAATACAAATTAAATAGTAGACTCTCCTGATTTCACAGGTAAACCATGCCAAACCTTAAGGAACACATGATTGCAATCACATAAAAACTATTTCTGTTATTAAGAAAATAAGAAACATTTTCCAACTTATTCTACGTAGAATAATTGATAAGAGAACCAGAAATAACAATAAAAGAAAATATGAGGCAATTTCGCTCATAAACTTAGAAAAAAATTACATGTTAGTGAAACAAATCCTGCTGTGTTTTTTAAATAGTAATTTATGATGAAAAATTTGGCTTTATCTTGGGAATTCAAGGCTTCATCAATATTAGAAGAATCTTTGGTAATTACTTATCACAGTTAGTAGTTCAAATTTAAAGCACTTAGGATTCAGAAAATTATCTGATAAAATTTAAGATTATTCATGACACCTTGGTAAATTAGATATAAAAAAGACTATCTTAATCTCATAAATGTGTCTATCCAAAACCTAAAGCAAGTATTATTTCTAGCAAATATTATTTTTCTTCGTGAAACACATTAGAATTATTTATCTTCAGTGTCTTACTCTCTTTCAGTAAAATAAAAACAGTGAAATGTATAACAATAGAAAGGAAAATACATTTCCTACTATTCACCAATGATGACTGGATATATGAAAAACTCAGACTCTGCAGGTAAATTATTACAATTAATCAATGGGGCTGGTAAGGAGGCTAATAAAAATAATTTTCACATACTCAAAGAATGACTCATCGGAAGATACAATATTGGACTGAACTTTAAGTTTTTTGGTTTATGCTGGATATACAAAAGAAGCAGATAATTCAGGAAATAATAAAGATGTTAGCAATAAGAAGTAAGGAATAATCTTGCAAAGACTAGTGACCAAGCTGAACGCCTATTTAACGCCTACCAAACACACTGAAGCTATGATTTGGCAAAACACATGCAAAGATCAAGTGGAATCTGATACTCAGTTCCCTGCACTCCCCATAGTCTGAGCCAATAAGTCTGAGGCTTCTGACTCCAACAGAGAAATCCTAAGTAATTGTCTGGAACAGGAAATGTGCCCGCTGTAACTCATGATGAGAGGAGTATCAGTTCCTCTCCAGGCTTGATCAGGTGCCATGATGCAACTGAAGAAGGACCTGGTTCGAACTGTACTCTTCCAACTCAGCCATCAAAGTTAGTAAAACACATGTGATCAGGGGTCAGTGGTCCCAGACTTAGGGGGTGATCAGGAATAATTGGGTAAAGCTAATGGTTTCCGAACTTGAACATCCATTAAAATTACTTATAGAATTTGTTAAATAACACATTTATGAGTTCATCCAAGAATTCCCAATTTATTAGATCTGTGGTCAATCCTGAGATTTGGTATTCCTATCAAACTTCAAAACAATGTTGAAGCTGCTGCTCCTAGGAAGACACTAAAAATTATTGTCTTAAACATTTGGTAACATCCAATTATGTTTTTTTGTTTTGTTTTGGTACTGGAAATTGAACCTAGAGGCACTTTTTAAAAATTTTATTCAGAAATTTATTTGTTGAACAATCAAACAAGCTTCTAATGAAATAATATAATATAGATGTAAATTCTGAAAATTAGATTTACCCCCAAGAGCCCCCCAATTATCCACCTTTATCCCTCCCCCCACTACTTCCCAAAAGGCACTTTTCCACTGAGCTATATCACCAGTCCTTTTTAATTTTTATTTTGAGACAGGGTCTCACTAAGTTCCTAAATAACTTGTTATTATAAGTTCCTAGCCTTGAACTTGTGATCCTCCAGCTTCAGCTTCCTGCGTCACTGGGATTATAAGTGTGTACCACCACAATTGATTGTTATACACAATTTTGCTGTTTTGTTTTTTGGGGTACCAGGGACTGAAGTCAGGGATGCTGAGTCACTGAAACACATCCCCAGTCCATTTCAATTTTTATTTTGAGACAGGGTCTCACTAAGATGCTTGGGGCCTTGTTATGTTGCTGAGGCTGGCTTTGAACTTGAGATCCTCCTGCTTTAGCCTACTGAGCCACTGGGATTACAGGTGTGTGCCACCACACTGGGCTATACAGTTTTGATGAAGCTTTACAAGGCAATCAAGCACTTCTGAAATAGTAGTAAGGAAAGGGACAAGCATAAACAACCAAATAAAGTAACATTAGAGAACTAGAGGAGATACAGAAAATCTATTGATGACAGTGATTCTAGATACAGATTCATGTATATATATGAAACCAATATATTAAGAACGTGGCAATGTACATCACTTTGGAATAAGCATCCTAGCCACTAAGTATGACAATGACCATAGAGGGGAGGGAAAAAAAAAGCCGACAGGAATATCTATATCACATCATGCCCAAAATCAAGGCATGAGAAAGGCCAAGTTTTGAAGAAAATGTGCTGAACATCTTGGTGAATTTGTGCTGATGAAGCATTTCTTAATCAAACATAAAATATTAACCATAAATGAGGACCTTTTTTTCAATTTGTTTGCATTACAATTAAAAGTTCCTGATTATAAAAACCTTCAATTATAAAAGTGAAAGATAAGCCACAAAACGTGGGAGGAGACAACTAAACCATACATGTATAGGAAGGTAAGGTATAAATTGTACTCTAGAGAATGCTGTATGGGCAGGGGCATCATCCGCAAGTACGTCTGAATTGGATTGAGGTTGGATATGATCTACGCCTTTGAAATAGTGTGATAAATTCAGATTTAGATGATGAGGTTTTTTGTTTTTCTTTTTTACTTGGAGCTGATACTTTATTTTTTTTCCACATTTATTAGAAGTATATTGCGATACAGGATACAGATGAGGGTGAAACATTGTCAAAACTGTAGCATAATGAGGTGAGACTCATTGAAATTTAAAAGGGGATGAATGTATTTTGCTTTTGGAAAGGATGCAAATCTTTGGGGAATCAGAGAGTAGACTGTCTGAAGGAGGAATTTTTGGGAAAGTTCTCATGCTAATGTACATGTGTCCATCCTTTCTCTCTTCTGTGTGGACCAGATCTGTGCATATGAGGAGACAGTAGCTTACTTAAGCAGGTAATGTTAAATGATTCACACACTGGGATAGTTGCTCCCGTGGTTACGTTACATCCTATAAGGCTCTGTCTCTGCCAACTGCAGTGAGATTTGCCTGCTGGTTTTAAAGAGAAATCAGCCAATGGAATGAGAGAAGAAAAATGCAGTAGGGGCATAAGAACTGGAAATAAAAATAGAAGTGATACCATCTTAATGTGTAAATAATATAATAGTTTAAATGTCGAAGCTTAGAATAACAAAAAGCTAAGGTTCTTAGTGAAGGAGGATATAAAACTGATACTTAGACATCAATAACTTTCATATACTCAAAGAATGACTCCTTGGAAGATACAATATTGGACTGAACTTTAAGTTTTTTGGTTTCCTTATTTATGCTGGGTATTAATCCTTTGTCAGATGAATACTTGATAAATCTTTTCTCTTATTCTTTGAGTTGTTTCTCTGCTTTGTTGATTGCTTCCTTAACTCCACAAAAGCTCTTTATTTGATGTAAATTCATCTGCCTACGTCAAATGTTTCCTGTACTTTTAGAATCATATTCAGAAAAGTATTACCTATTCCAAAGTCTTGAAGTATTTCTGCTGTTTTCAGAAAGTAGTTTTATGTATTTAAGTCTCTGGTCCACCTGGAGTTGATTTTGGTAGAGAGTAAGAGTCTTCTGCATGTGTATGTTCAGTTTTCTCGGTATCTTTTATCAAAGATGCTGTCTTTTCTCCAGTGTCTGTTTTTGGCACTATTGTTGAGAATCAGCTGGATGTAGATGCATGGATTTATTTCTGGAATCTCTGTTCTGTTCCTTGGTGTATGTTTATGTTTTCATGCCAGTACCATGCTGCTTTGGTTGCCACGGCTCTGTGAAGTATGTCATTGGTAATTCCACGGGACTGCATTGAATGTAGAAGTCACTTTGGATAGTATGAACAGCACGTCTTCCAATCCATGAGCATGGGAAGTGTTTCTGTTTTTTTGTGTGTCCTCAGTCTCCTTCATCGGTGTTTTGTAAGTTTCATTATATGTGCATTGCACTTCTTTGGCCAAATTTATTTCCTAGGAACTGCTAAACAAATTCAGTAAGGTCACAGGATACAAAATGGTTGTAGAAAAATCAGTAGCATTTTTATGCACCAATAAGAGTACAGGGAAAGACATCCCATTTATCATAGCTGCCAAAAAGAAAAAAGAAAACAAAAGTCTCCTGTATTTCTAAACTACTGCTAGCCTTGGAAGTAACTTTCACACAGTACCAACATTTCATTTTCTAACTTTCTCCTTGGAGCGTAGGCTTACAAGATTCTTCCTTTGTCTTCCAAATTGTTTCAAGTCTCCAATATAAAAGAGATTCTGATATCTTCAATACCTAGCATACATGGCCATCCTGAGCATGAGTATCAAATCAAAAATAGATAAGAGATAGGGGATGGTGACCAGTTAGATTTGATAGGCAAAATTTGGGGTGTAGCTGTATGGCACATCCATTTGCTTTCCGTCTCTCAGAACCTGGTCATTTGTGACTTCAGTGCAAGGCATTCTCTGAAGCGAAGGGTGGCTTTCTAAGTACTAGAGAAAGAATATTATGCTAATCATTTTCTACTCAATCTGTACTTTAGATACCAAGTATTTAAGATTGTCTGTCCTTTCCTTTCCATATTAATGCATTCTCATATAGCTACCTCTTTTAAATAACATGTTTTTATTGAGAAATTTATTTGCTGAACAATCATACAAGTTTTTAACAAAATAATATAGACTGTATACAGATTCTGAAGATTAGATTTACCCCCAAGAGCCCCCCCATTACCCACCCTTATCCCTTCCCCCACCTCCTGCCCAATACATCTCTACAAAGCTTTAGGTTGTATGATATTACACCTTATCCAGGTTTAAAACATGATAATAGACCACCTTTCTGAATGACCAGGGTCTAGCTCCAGCCTCCACAGATGAGTGAAGACATTTGACCCTTGGTTCTCTGGGTTAAGCTGATTTCACTCAGCATAATTTCTTCCATAGCCATCCATTTAACCTTCAAAGGCTGCAATATCATTGTTTCTAATTGCTGTGTAAAATTCCATGGTATATATGTACCACAGTTTTTGGATCCATTCATCCAGTGAGGGACATCTGGGTTGTTTCCATAATTTAGCTATTGTAAATTGTGCTGCTATGAACAAAGATATTGCCAAGTTACTATATAATGTGTTGATGCTAAATCCCCTGCAAAAATACCCAGGAAAGTAACAGCAGGATCATATGGTGGGTTCATCCCTAGTTTTTTGAGGATTCTCCACCCTGCTTTCCAGAGGGGCTGTACCAGTCTGCAGCTCCACCAATAGTGTGTTACTGTGCCTATCTCTCCACATCCCCTCCAGCATCTATTGTTGTTTTTTTTTTCATTTTTGCCATTCTGACTGCTGTGAGGTGATATCTTAATAGAGTTTTTATTTGCATTTATCTGATTGCTAGTGATTTAGAGCACTTTCTCTTATATTCATTGGCTTGATCAATGTCCTCTGTTGAGAAGTTTCTTTAGCTCTTTGGCCCATTTATTAATTGGATTGTTTGTGTTTTTGAAGTTCAGGTTTTTGAGGATTTTGTAGATTCTGGATATGAGTCCCCTGTCCGAGGAATCACAGCCCATGATCCTCTCCAATTCTGTAGGAAACCTCTTGACTCTTTTAATTGTTTCCTTGGCAGTGCAAAAGCTTTTTAGCTTTATGGCATCCCATTCACTGATTTTTGACTTTACTTCCTTCACTTTAGGAGACATGTTGAGAAAGTCTTTGCCTACTCTCAAGTGCTGAAGTGTTGGACCTACTTTGTCTTCTATCAATTGCAAGGTAGCTGTTTTAATTCCTAACTCCTTGATCCATTTTGATTTGATTCTTGTGCAAGGAGAAAGATATGGGTCTAATTTCAACTTTCTGCAAGTGTCTGTCCAGTTTGTCCAGCACCATTTGTTGAAGAGGCTGTCTCTCCTCCATGTAATATTTTTAATAACATGTTTTTTGAAAATACTCTGAAAATAACTTCCTTATGGTGAAATACAAGTAACAAAAATCAATCATTTTAACATTTTTAAGTGTACAGATAAGTGGCATTAGGTATATGCATGTTGCTACACAACTATCACTACCACTGTCTCTGGCAATTTTTGTTCTCAAACAAAAATTCTGTGTCCCTGAAGCAGTACCTCCCCATTCACTCCTCCCACCATCCAGCAACCATTATTCTGTTCCTATGTCTCTAAACTGAATATACAAATACTCTAATTGGATTCATACAGCATTTTTCCTTTTATATGTGGCTTACTTCATTTTGCATATTTTTTTCATATTGTAGTATGTGCCAGAATTTCATTTTATTTTAAGGATAAAAAATATCCATTGAGTATATATACCACATTTCTTTATTCACTCATGCATGATGCAAATTTGTCCCCCCCCCTTTTTTTACTATTGGAAATAATGCTGCTATAAAATCATTGTACCAATATCCAGTCATGCCCCTTCTTTTAGTAATTTTTGGTTTATTCACAGTACGGAATTGCTGGATCGTATGACAAGTCTGTTTAATATTTTGAGGAGCAGCTATACGTTTTTTCTGCAGTGGATGTACTATTTTACATGCCCACCAGCAGTGCCAAGGGATTTCAGCTTCTCCCCATCCTCATCGACACTCGTTAAAGCTGATGATTCTTCTTAGTAACAGCCATCCCAGCATGAATCAGTTCTATCTTCCAATGCTTTCGACTCTATCTCACTAATGATTAGTCATGTTGAGCTCCTTTTCCTGTGCATATTGGAAATCTGAATATTGCCTTTGATGAAATGTCTGTTTAAATCCACTGCCCATTTTTCAGTTGAGTTATTTGAATTTTTGTTATTGAATTGTAGGAGGGTTTTTTTGGGTTTTTTTTTTTTTTGGTATTCTGGATATTAATCCTTCATGAGATATATGATTTGTAAATGTTTTCTACCATTCTACGGATTGCTTTTTCTTTCTCTTTACAGCATTCATTAACGAACAATGTCTTTAATTTTGATGTATCCAATTTATCTTTTTTGTTTGTTTGTTCTGGTGTCTGAGTGTTTCGGGGTCATATCCAGAAAATCATTGCCAAATACAATGTGATAAAGTTTTCCTCTAAGAGGTTTTTTTTTTTAAAGCTTTGCTTTTACATGTTGCTCTCATCCCTTTTGAGCTAATTTTCTATATGATGTAAAATAAAGGTCCAAGTTATTTAAGTTTTTATGTCATGTAAAATAGAGGCCCAAATTCTTTTATATGTGACTTTCCAGCTTCTCAGCATTTATTGAATTGGTCTTGGCACTCTTGTCAAAAATCATTTGACCATATATGCAAGGAATTATTTCTGAATTTCCAAATTTATTACATTGACTTCTCTGTCTGTCTTTATGCCAGGACTACATTCTTCATTACTTTCGTAAGTTTTCAAATCAGTATGTGTAAGACCTCCAATTTTGTTATGCGTTTTCAAAACTATCTTGGCTCTTTGTAGTCCTTTAAGGACCCGTAAGAATTTTTGGATGGATTTCTCTATTTCTGCAAAAAACATTATTGGGATTTTGATAGGGATAACATCTTAATCATTTTAGATGGTTCTGATATTTTGACAATATCAAGTCTAAAATCCATGAACGTGGGTGGGATTTTCACCCATTTGTGACTCATTAAGCAACATTTTTTCATTTTTCATTATATATTACTTCACCTCTTTTGCTACGTTTATTTCTAAGTATTTCGTTATTTTTGGTGCTACTGTATACAGCATCATATTCTTACTTTTGTTTTTGGATTATTCATTGCTAGTGTGTGGAAATACAATTATATTTTGTGTTGATTGCATACACTGAAACTTTCCTGAATTCATTTATTCTAACATTGTGTCTGTTTGTGTGTGTATTTTTTTTTTTTGCATGTGTGTGTACTTATAGGGTTTTCTGCAATGTAAGATCATGCCTTTTTTGAAAGAGACTATTTTGCATCTTCATTCCCAATTTGGATGATTTTTCTTTCTAATTTTTTAAAATTTAAAAAAATTTAAAATTTAAAAAATTTCTTTCTAAATTTTTATAATATTTTTTTCTAATTTTTCTCTTTAGGACTTTCAGTACCATGTTGAATAGAAGTAGCAAAACAGGCATCTTTTCCTTGTTCCTGATCTTCCAGGGAGGTCTTTCAGTCATTAATTATGATGTTACCTTTGAATTTTTCATAAATGGCCTTTAATATGTTGAGATATTTCCTTCTATTTAACTCTTTGAGTCTTTTTCTTATGCAAGGATATTGAATTTTACCAAATATTTTCTCTGCATCAGTTGAACTGATGTTTCCCCCTTTTATTCTATTAATGTGATGTATCACATTAGTTGATTTGCGTATATTAAACCATGTTGGCATCCCAGGAACAAATTCTACTGGATCATGATGTATTTAACTTTGAGCATTTTGTTGAATTTGGTTCAGAAGTATTTGAGGGAGAGGGCTTGCATCAATAGTCATAAAGGATATTGGTCTGGAGCTTTTTATTTTTTTAACTTACAGCATCTATATTTGGTTTTGTTATTAGGGTAATTCTAGACTCATAGAATGAGAAAGTATTTCCTCTTTGTTACGGTTTGGATGTGAAGTGTCCCCCAAAAGCTCATGTGTGAGACAATGCAAGAAGACATAGAAGTGAAATAATTGGGTTATGAGAACTTTAACCCAATCAGTGAAGCAATCTGCTGATAGAGATTACCTGGGTGGCAACTAAAGGCAGGTAGGGTGTGGTTGGAGGAGGTGGGTCACTTGGTGGGGTGTCTTTTGGGTATATATATTGTATCTGGACAGTGGGGTCTCTCTCTCTCTGCCTCCTGATTGCAATGCCCCTGAAACAATTTCTTCCGACATCCCCTTCTGTCATAATGTCTGACTCAACTTCAGCCCCAAGGAATGAAACCAGCCTTATATGGACTAAGACCTGGAAACTGGAGGCCCCAAAATAATCTCTTCCTTGTACAATTATTCTTGTCACCTCTTTCAGTCACAACAGCAAAAAAAGAAAAAAAAATGCTGACTAAAACCCTCTTCATCAATATTTTGGAAGAGTTTCAGCAGGATTGATATTAATTGTTTAAAAGATGGTAGAGTTTTTTATTTTTTTAAATGAAATCATCTAATCCAGAACTTTTCTTTGTTGAGAGATTTTTGATTACCTATCAAATCTCCTTACTAGGGGTTGGGGATTTAGCTCAGTGGCAGAGTGCTTGCCTAGCACGAGGAAGGCCCTGAGTTCGATCCTCAGCCCTGAAAAAAAAGAAAAAAAAAAATCTCCTTACTAGTCTGCAGATTTTCAATTTCTTCATGGTTCAGTCTTGGAAGGCTTTGTATCTCCAGGAAATTATGTGTTTCATTTTAGTTATTCAGTTAGTTTGTGCACAGACTCTTTTGTGATTTTTTTTTATTTATGTGAGTCCTCTCTCTTTTTGCTGACCCATATATTAAACATCTATTTATCCTCTTTTGATTCTTTTTTGTGTGTGTATGTGTGTGTGTTAGTTGAATTACTTTCCTCATAATTTGAATTAGTTAGCTGTCTTGGCCTGGCATCATCCATATGACTTGAAATTTCATGTTGTATTTTCTCTTTGAGGAACAGTTCTTGTAACTCCTCTCTCTTTGTGTAGATGAATATTTTTTGGCAGCACTGCTTGAAGTATCATAAATTAATGATAATTTGTTTCAGGGCTGGAGCAATGGCTCAGCGGTTGTGGCGCTTGCCTGGCAAGCATGAGGACCCAAGTTCAAACCCCAGCACCACGTAAGCAACAAAGTGTCTGAGGAATGAAAGTCACATGAAAATCTAAATAAAGATCACTTCTCTCTTTCCCTCTCTTTCTCTGTCCCCTCTTTCTTAAAAAAATATTTAAAATAACAATAATAATTTGTTTCTGTGTCAAATCAGAATGATAATAAATGATTTATAATTATATCTATGTAGACACTCCAAAATCCTCTAATCAAGCTCTGATCTTAGGGCTACTTTGCTGAGGTCCTGATTATCAGGTCTTCTGTATTAACTTCCATCATCCTAGGTATGTAGGTTGGCCTGAACCAAAACTCAGAGAGTGGTCACTAGTTTTAAACTTTTTTTTACAGTTTAGAACCCTAGTTTAATCCCTTTTAAGAAACTGAGCTCATTTCGATTCTTTGTTCATGAGAATAGTTTTTTCCTGTGTTGTATCAAGAAGACAAATTCCCAAATACATCTACCTATTTTTTTAAGAGAGAGGGACAGTGAGAGAGAGAGAGAGAGAGAGAGAAACAATTTGTATTTAGTTTGTCATGTGACTTCCGTTGCTCCGAGACATTGTTGTGTACATGGGTGCTGGGGTTTGAACTGGAGTACTCACACATGCCAGGCAAGCTCCATAACCACTGAGCCACCACTCCAGCCCTACATCTACCTATTTTGTAATCAGAAACTCAGGATGCCAGTTGTGGCTTCAGTGAAATTATTGATTTATGTTTTAAAAGTAACCAAGACTATCAATTTTATGTGTTCGGATCAGAAGGGGTGGGAGGGAATCAAAACAATAAATTACATAATTTTTTTAAAAAATCTTAAACATAATACAAATATAAATGATACACATAGAATGAATATACTATGTATGAAATCAGTAAAAATTTTATAAATGCCACTTTAAAGGTCAACGAATTTAAGAGATAACACACTACCAAAGTCTCTTTCACAGCCCTTATTTCTGAACACATGGCTATAGTTTGCTTTCATTGACATACATATACCATTGTCTTAGGGATTGGCAAACTACGTGTGATGGGTCGGTTACAGCCCATGACCTGTCTTGCCCTGCCTTTCCACAATGCAAAATCCTTACATGGTTGCTTTTATTCTAAAAGTGGAATTGAGTATTTGTGACAGAGATGGATCTAAATACTAAAAGTGTTTATTATTTATTCCTTTACAAAGAAAACTTTTCAACCTCTTTGTAACTGAATAAGTTGCAATATATTATTCTTATAAGAGCAACATATTCTGATGTTGATAGAGATACAAATTATCATTAATTTCTTATAGGTCAAGCAATGTTGCTGTGAACATTTCTCCATGTTTCTCCTTAATCACATATCTGGATGCCACTGCAGCGGTAAGTTCAGGAGATAAATGATTGGATTTCTGTAGATAATGCAAGCAGTTTTCCTAAATGATCATATCACTTCCATTTGCACTTCTAGTGTTGAAACTCTTTTTATTTTACATCCTTGGTAACATTTGATGTCATCAGACTTTTTCATTTTAGTCATTTGATGGATGTGTAATTATAATTTGAATTCTTTAGACATTTTCCTTTGTAAAGTCCATATTCAAATTTCTTGCCTAATGTTCAACTGTGTTGCCCATTTTAAGAGTATCTGTGTGTATATGATATGTTATATTACATATAGTATATAAATGTAAATATACATATAAAATATATTATATATAACAACCAAAAACCTTTAGACTTTTCACTCGTTTAATAATGTTGATTGATGAACTGAAATTCTTAATTTTGATTCGAGACAATTCATCAAGATTTAGGATTATTTATTCTATTTATTTCTTGTTTAAAAGTATGTCTCTATTTCAGGGATGTGAAAGTGGTCTTCTATGTTCACCATTTAGTTTTAGAAGCTACAAAGCTTCACTTCATTCCTTACATATTGAAAGGCAGAACTTTCTTCCACTTCTCTATATTGACACATCTGTAAATACTACGATGAAGACAAATTTGTGGGTCCATTTCAGGACCCATGTTTTGTCCATTGCTACACCCAGAGGGACTTACCCAGAAGAGCAAGTCCTCCCCGTATGGTATGCTCTTCTTCAACAGTGTCTTGAATGTTTTTGAGACTTTTTTTCCATATTAATCTTAGAGTTATCTTTGTAGGTTATACACACACACACACATACACACACCAACTGATTTTGATTTTAATGATGATTAATTATAGATTATATTCACAGATCAACTTGGGAATTTTTTATTAACCTTTTTGTGTAAGTTTCTAGGAAGCTCTGAAAAATGTCTTTTTTTATTTTATTTTAAAGAGAGAAGGTCAGAGAGAGAGAGAGAGAGAATCAAATTTTATTGAGCTTTTCACATGGCCTTCGTTGCTCTGACACTTATTTGTGTACGTGGTGCTGGGGTTTGAACCCGTGTACTTGCGCATGCGGGGTGAGAGTCATACCCACCAAGCCACTGCTCCAGCCCCTGAAAAATGTTCTTGATAATGTTAATCTAAGTGTTTGAACTCTCTCCCTGTACTTGAACTGTGTTTCTGTTTTTACATGTTTCCTTTATTTTTTAGTTATTTCAGGAGGGTGAAAATTAGCTTTTTTTTAATGATAAAATGATAATCTTAACATCAGGTTATTATTTAGTTTTGGAATGAGTTGTTCTATTTAGACATTCCAACCATGTATTCAATGTGGACACTTCATATTGATGGAGCCAAGACTATCCAGGGTGACCACTTTCAGAAAAGGGGTCCTTACCTTTTTTGGGGTCACAGCTCACAGAACCATTTGAGAATGTGGTGAAGTCTGTGACCCTACTGATGCAGGAAAGGGCTCTAGTTAGTACACACTCCTTGAATTTCTGGGGATTTTATGGATTCCAGATTACAATTCTCTTATCTGTAACACAGGAATGATTTTAATATTCCTGACTTGTCCATGATTATTCATCAAAAAATGAAAGGAACCTGAACTAGTTGTGAACAGTAAACTGATTGCATTCAAATTGAAACCTTTTGTTCTTTTTTTTCTAGAGAAATTAAAATTTATTTAATTTTTCTTTTTTTGTAATGTAATATTTTATTTTTTACTCATTCAAGATAGTCTTACATTTAGAAGGGAATCTTTGCCATACAATCATGAACACATGCATAATAACAGAGCAAGGCAAGCTGATGCCATTCAATTGTGTCCCCTCTTTGGGTTCCCCTAATCCCATGTTTCCCTCTACTTTACCCCCATGTTGGTTGGGCTTCTCATGGAAGTTGAAGCTTCCCCACTGCGTTGATAACCCCCCTACTCCCACCCTCCAGCTGCCTTGATATCCCTACTATTCCCACCTGTCCCTTCCCACCTCCACTTCATGCCCCAGAGTCTTGCCATCAGATTCCTCCTGTTCCTGTAAAAATTCACCCATGTTGAGGTTATTATTAGGTTAGCCAACTTTCAGTCTGTTTCCGGTTGAATTCTAGCTTCCACGTATGAGAAAAAACATTTGGCCCTTGAGTCTCTGAGTTTGAGATATTTCACTTAGCATAATTTTTTTTTCCTTTTCATCCATCTGGCTGCAAATGCCATGATATTGCTCTCTCTAATAGCTGAGTAGAAGTCCATTGTATATGTGTACCACAGTTTTTTAATCCACTCATCCAGTGAGGGGCATCTGGGTTGGTTCCATAGTTTAGCTATAGTAAATTGAGCTGCTATAAACATTGATGAAGCCACATCACTATAATATGCCAATTCTTTCTTTTGGGAAATTACCTAAGGAGTGGGATAGCTGGGTCATAAGGTGGTTCCAGCCCTAGTTTTTTGAGGATTCTCCACACTGCTTTCCAGAGTGGCTGCAGCAGTTTGCAGTCCTACCAGCAGTGTGACAGTGTTCCTGTTTTCCCACAGCTCCTCCAGCATCTGTCATTGCTTGCATTCTTCATTTTTACCACTCTAACAGGAGTGAGGTGGAATCTCAGTGAAGTTTTGGTTTGCATTTCTCTGATTGCTAGTGATATAGAGCATTTTCTCATATGTTTATGGGCTTTTTGGACTTCCTCAGTTGAGAAATTTCTATTTAGCTTCCTAGCCCATTTATTAATTGGATTATTTGTGCTTTTGGCATTCAGTTTTTTGAGTTCTTTGTATATTCTTGATATTAACCCTCTGTCTGAGATGTAGCAGGCAAAGAAGTTCTCCCATTCTGTAGGTTCTCTCTTGACACTCTTAACTAATTGTTTTGCTATGCAGAAGATTTTTAGTTTAATGGCATGCCATTCATTTACTCTTGGCTTTCATTCTTGCTCTATGGGAGTCTTGTTAAGGAAGGCAGTGCTGACTCATATGTCATGTAGTGCTGATCCTACTTTTTTCTTCAAGCAACTGTAAAGTTGTTGATTTAATTTCCAGATTCTTGAGCCATTTTGATTTGCTTTTTGTGCATGATGAGAGGTAAGGCTCCAGTTTCAGTTGTCTGTATATGGCCATCCAATTTGTCCAGCACCATTTGTTGAATAGGCTCTCCTAGATGCAGTTTTCTTCAAAGTTGCTCAAATTACATTTGGAGGCAAACACTGTAGTTTAAACTGTGTCAACAGAGTGTGGTTTAACGCAATACCATCCTTGTCTATCTGATTAGGGAAATCGTATTAAGCCTATGTTACTTTAAAAATACAGATGTAATTTTTTAATCCAAGATATGGAGAATCATTCTGGTAGGGCTTAGACTTATATACTTATAAGATTATAATTTAAAAGAATATATATTTATAAAATTTATAAGATTATCAATATATATTTATAAGATTTTCAGATCGATATATCTATAAGGCTAACAGGTGCTATTGTTTGGATCTTAAATATTCCCCCAAGGCCTCTGTGTTGAAGGTTTAACCCCCATGGTGGGGCTGTTGGGAGGTGGTGAAAACTGTAAGATATGGATCCTCCTGGGAAGTCTTTGAGTTGTTAGGGGAGTGCCCTCCAAGAGGACCTTGGGATTCTGGTCTCTTCTGTTTTTTCTCCTGTTTTCACACCAGGCTAAGTTGAATCTACCACTACTCATTAGTGACATGGTGTGCTACACCGACTGAACACATTGGAGTCCATCAGTCATGGACTGAAACCTCCAACACTGTGAGCAAAATACGCCTTTCCTCTTTTTAAATGTATTTCTTTTAGGCTTTTGAAAAATTAACAGAAAGCTGACAAACAGAGTAGTTATTTCTTTTTCTTTTAAAAGAGAGAGGAGAGAATCACTTTTACTTTTTTGACTTTTTTTATTAGATGAACATGGAGTTACAATTGATTAGTTATTTTTTAATCTGGCCTTTGTTTCTCTAATGCTAAGTTGTGTATGTGGTGCTGGGGTTTGAAGCCAGATCCTCATGCATGCCAGGAAAGTGCTTTAATCACTGAGCCACTCCTCCAGCCCCCAGAGTACTTACTTCTAATCCACAAGTCTAGTTGGTGCTTGATGTGTGGGGAGCAGGGCCCTTTAAGTGCTGAAAGCACCATCATCTCTAGCTTTGCACAGTACTCTGAGACTTGTGTTTCAAGTCACAAATATTTAATATCAAAATAAATAAATCATGAGCCTATCTGCCTAAATCTTTGTGTATCATCATAAAATTATGCCACCCTAAGGAGATGGAGTGATGTAAACATAGCATTTTAGGATTATTTTTTTCCTTTTTTCTCTGCATGAAAATAACCCTTACAAATAAATCCCATCCTTGGTGAACAATTTCCTTGGCATGAATCTGTCTTCACTGAACAAAAATGGGAGAAATTTTTCAGGCTGAAATAATGAAGTAAAAAAAAAAAAGCAATATAGGGGCTGGAGCGGTGGCTTGGAGGTTACCGCGCTTGCCTGGCATGTACAAGTACACGGGTTCAAACCCCAGCACCCATGTACACAACTAAGTGTCAGAGCAACAAAAGCCATATGAAAAAACTCAATAAAAATTGATTCTCTCTCTCTCTCTTTCTCTCTCACACTGTCCTTCTCTCTTTAAAACAAAACAAAAACAAAACCTATTTTAGGGCTCACAGTTTCAGAGGTCTTCCTCCATAGATAGCCTGCTCCATTGCTGAGGCCTTCAGGTGAGTCAGACCACCAGGTCGTCAGAAGGCCTGGCTCCAGGGGGCAGAGAGAAAAACTCCACCCCAGATTCAAAATATACACCCAAAGGCACGCCTCCAAGGACCTCCTCCTGCAGCTACACCTAGAGTTAGATGCCAGTTAATCCCTATCAGGGAATTAACTGACTGATTTAAGACACTCAAAACCCAATCATTTACCCTCAGCCTTCCTCGATTATGTCACATGAGCTCTTGGGGTACACCTTTCATTCAAGCCATAACAGATATACATAAAGGTGAGGTTCACCATGGTAGATTCATTTATGTACATAGGAAATTTGGTCAGACTGATTCCACTGTTCCTCCCTTTTCCTGTGTCTCCTCCTTTTTCCTCCATCCCCTTCCTCTACTCCACTGATCTCTCTCAATAAAGAAGTTTGAACGATATTTTTTAAGTAAGGTAGTATTTGCTGAGTTTGCATAGCACATCACAGCCATGCTACCTTTTGCAATTTAATCCCTTTGAGTAGTCTGTGAGCTCTGCAGACTTTTATACTTGCAAATGAAGATATTTAAATCACTAAACTTAAATAAAAACTCATACTTACAGAGTGAGTAGGACCTGAGTTTGGATTTGAATCTGAGTTTTATTTGTACTATCACATCAAATTCTTTCCACTATCCATTCTGACAGATATGTAAGAAACAGGTGTAAGAAACAGGAACCAGGGGCTGCAGCGGTGGCTCAGTGATTACAGCGCTTGCCTGGCATGCATGAGGACACAAGTTTGAACCCCAGCACCACATACACACTGAAGTGCAGGAGCAATGAAAGACACAAGAAAAACTAAATAAAAAATTGATTTTCTGTCTCTCTCTCTCTCTCCCCCTCTCTCTTTAAGAAAAAAAAAAAAGGAAAGAAACAGGAACCAACATATCTGTGACCTCAGAGAATCACTTCAATGCTGCGTGAAACAACAATTATTTCTACTCTCATTGCAGGAATGTCATTGCTGAATCAACATTTGTAAAGATGTTATGGATAAAACACTGTAGTCACCAACAGGCATTTATACCCCACAGTTTGGACATTTTTTCTTTTATTTCCCACCTTGCCATAGCAATGGAGTTCTTTTGATTTGTGAATATCTTGGCTTCTTTATGGGTGGGGAAAACGTCCTCACTGAGCAAGATTTGGCTTTTTGATGTAAGAGGGATGTGAATAGCAGTCAAGAGTCTTTTTATTTTTTGGGGGGGTGCTGGGCATTGAAGTCAACAGCATTTAACCATTTAATCACTGAGCCACATCCCCAACACTTCTTAATTTTTACTTTGCGATAGAGCTCCACTACGTTACTCAGGGTCTTGCTAAAATGCTGAGGCTGGCTTTGAAACTGTGATCCTTCTCTCTCAGCCTCCTGACTCACTGGGATTACAGGGGTGTATCATCGCCCCTAGCCAAAGATCCTTTTAACACTCTCCATACCACAGCATTATATTCAGTAATAAACATTTAGTCATCAGCGAGAATCATTTTTAAAATTCATTATTTAATTTTAAAACAATTAGCAACAGGGGCTGGAGCAGTGACTCGGCGATTACAGCGCCTGCCCAGCATGCGCAAGTACACGGGTTCAAACCCCAGCACCTACGTACACAACTAAATGTCAGAGCAACGAAAGTCATGTGAAAAACTCAATAAAAATTGATATTCTCTCTCTCTCTTTCTCTCATTGTCCTTCTCTCTTAAAAAAAAAGTCAACTTAAAAAAAAAAACAATTAGCAACTAATAAAAAGAGTCCGTTTAAGGATAAATTCAAGAAAAAGATTGTCGGTAGGACTGAAGTTTCCACTTAGCAGACACTTGCATTTGGCATTGTGCTACTGTTTTACATTTTAAAAAGAAATTCGCCCTGCAAATGGTCATGGGAAAGGACAGAATGCAAACCACTCGTGTCCTGTTTGTTTCTCTTACAGTTCTTCACTGTGGAGTTTGACTCTCCTGTATAAACATGAGAACGTGCACCTCCTCCGGGAACAGAAACTTCCTAAATGAACCGCGTGCTAAGTGAGCTCAAGTGGTTCCAGGCCTGACCAGCTCACTCTCAACGCAAACATCTCCACTAAAGCACCAAATTCCTGTCCTGCAATAGCCATCAAAGTGTTAAGAGCTCTTAAATTAACTTCCTACAGGACACACTGTTTATTAAAAGGCAAGTGATAAAACTGCTCCTGTGATGGTACATATGTAAAATCAAGACTCAAAAGTGACTGGTATAAATGCTTTAAAACTAAATCAAAAAGAAAAAAAGAAAAAAATTATAGAGAAGGAGCATTTTGTTTTTGACATTGTTTATAATTGGTGATGTATGGAGGTAGCAAGCATAGTGACATTAGGTTGACACTACAATTTTTTAAAATTCTCAACGGAATGCACCCTTACTACCTGCACATGGGGTATCACTTTATCCCACAGATTACCTCTGCCAATAACACTTTTTATGTAGCTGTTGTGTTACCCCAATCTGGAAGATTTTGGAGAAAAGATGGTTTCCTATATAAAATACTTTTGAAGAAACCAAGCGAAGTTGCTCATTGAGCATGGGACATGGCAAAGTAGAGTTAAAATGAGACCCAGGCTTCCTTGGAAAGTCTTGAAGAGTGTGTTGATGAAAAATCTGTGGGTGAATAGAGGAATAAAAACAGCTGGTAGGACTCTGTGTTCCAGAAGAAGCTGAGGGGCCTCTCTGAAAGATCAATGTAAGAAGGCTACTTAGAGATGAACCAGGGATGATAGGGAAAACTGAATAGTCTCCCTCTTCATAGAGGCTCTGGGGCTCTGAATGTATCCAGCTGCATATTGGATGAGTGGTCAGAGTTGAGAGTCACAGGGTCCTGCCTAAGGAAGCACAGGGCATGGAACTGAGAAAGCCAAGTAAATACTGAAGGCAGGTATTCCAATGAAAACCTGGATTAATAAAGTAATCATAATTTTTCTTAAAAAGAGAGAGGGATAGTGAGAAAGAGAGAATCAATTTTATTTCGTTTTTCATGTGGCTTTCATTGCTTTGACACTCCACCATGTATGCGTTGCTGGGGTTTGAACCTATGCCCTCGCGCATGCCACGCAAGCGCTGTAACCGCGGAGCCACTGCTTCAGTCCCAGTAATCATAAAACTTTAAGCAGAGCTAGGCTTGAATTCAGGCTTTGCCATTTATCTCTTTGGGCACTAAACCTTTCTGACCACTGAAGTCTTCATTTGCAACATGTGGTAATGACACGTAGTGCTTCAGGATTGTCATAAATACAAGCGAGCAATGTACACAAACTTGCTGTCATGTTCAGTACATGCAGATGATATTCAAGCCATGGCAGCAGTAGAAATGAGCATGGAGGGCCAGAGCCACAACCCTACGAAGAGCCCAAGCCTGTGACTGCAAATCTCAGAAGCTGGAGGAATAGAGAGCGGCTCCTAGACAATCCTTCTTTCATGTGAGGACCCTAGGATAGCAGTCAAGAGAATAGATTCCAGCTATCTTTGTCATTGGCAAGCTGTGTGACCACTGATTTGCTGCTTCCCTTCTGTGGGGCTTTCAATTTCCTCTAGAGGTTACCGCTAATGGGTCATTCTGAATCAACTATTTTATCATCAGCAATATTCCCATCAAGGTAACTTACGTAACGATTGTCCCTGTAAGCTATGACGGTTAAACAGCAACAGCAACTACCTCCATCTTGTTGGCTTGTGTGCATCACTTCCCCAAGCCTAATCACATCTGACCGTACACTATTCTCATTCCCATTGTACCCTGGAGCCTCACTGAATATTCGCCCCCCCAACACTCCCCACTCCCTCCTGATGAATTCCAAAGATTGCATGGAACTGGTTTGAGCTCAGTAGTAAGAAATATGAAAAAAAAAAATGGTGCCATAGATTCATTCCCTAGACTACTGGAGAATTGGATTTTATCTGGGTGGTTGGCTTTCAGAGACAGAGATAACCCAGGGACACGGTTAGGACACTAACTGTGCGTGTGATTTGGCAATAAAAGACATCACGTATGCAGTAGAGTCGTTTTCAGACTCCCAAAGTAGTGTAGTTGTTGGAATACCCCTGTCTTACTTCAAAGAGGCATATGCTTCATTTATCCAATAAACCATTCATTTAACCCATAAAATTGATTTATTGTCTATTATGTCCTAGGTGCTATCTTAGGAGATGGGGATAAAGCAAGAAATCAATACTGAAAAAAATAATTAAAAAAAGCAACTATATGTATCATGTCATAAGTGGTTAGCTAATTTTGTCCCAGAAAAAAGTAAACCATGGGAAGTAGCCATTTATTGCTGCTACGATACTGCTGCAGGGTATCCCCCAACTTTAGTGGCATACACAAACAGCTGACTGCATTGAATTAATTCAGGCTGTTTTCAGGTTCAGATCTGCTCCTGGTCTGTGTCTTGTGCTCCCTGTATCAGCAGCCCTTGGAGCATGCTCTCTTCACAGGGAATAAGAACACCAGAGGGTAAGTGGAGGCTTCTGCTGCTTCTAAGGCTTCAGCACAGACATAGCACACTCTAGTTAAAGGGCTTCAACCTATTGGCCAACCCAAGCTACGTAGACAATAGTCCACAGCGGGTGACATATTCGAAGAACTTAAGTATATCATTCTATTAAGGGGGAAAGAAAAGAACGGAACGGAACAGTGCAATCTAGCACACAAAGAAGGATAACAAGGAGTTTCCAGGAGAGAAGCCATGGCATTTGTCTATGGTCTTCCTGTAAAGCCTTACCCAAGAGAAGACATGTAAGCAGAGACCTTGATGAGGTGAACTGGGTGAACACCTGGGGGGATAATATTCCGAACAGAGAGAACAGTTGGTATACACAATATCTGGGGCAGAAGTTTGCTTGAGAGGCCAATGCGGGTGGAGCAGGGTATGAGCTGGAGATATGAAGGAAAAAAAAGTGCAAGATGCATTGAAGGAGTTGAAATCATAGCAGAGGGCTGGAGCAGACAATGTAAGAACTTATGAACGTCTGTTCTTTTTTGTTTTTTTTTTTTTTTTTGGTACTGGGTATTGAACCCAGACCCACTTAACTACTACATCCACACCCCCAGCCTTTTTTGTTTTTTATTTTGAGACAGGGTTTTGCTAAGTTGCTGGGGTTGGCTTTGAACTTAGAATCCTCCTGCATCAGCCTCTGAAGCTGCTGGGATTACAGGCCGGCACCACCAAATCTGGCAATACCTCAGTCCTTACCCTGAATAAGATAGGAAGCCACTGAAGACCTTTAGGCAGAAGGAGAGTGTGATCTGATCAAGGAGGTGGTAATGTGACTGATGGGTGAATTACCTGAGAATGTAGAGAGCAGTAGGTGAAGTGAGGAGGCTGAGGGAAGGTTACTGCAGTACTCCCTGTAAAGACCCTTAATAGCTTGGTCCTTCTTGGAAAAAAAGTGAAGAGACTCTGGATATATTTTAAAAGTAAAGCTGATGGGTTTTAAAGGTAAACCAGACATGCAAATGGATCAGACGAGAGAGAGAAACAAGTCAAGGGTGATTCACAAATGTTTGGCTTGAGACTGGAAAGGTGCATTTCCATTAATGGAAGTGGAAATCCTGACAGTCATGACATTTAGGAAATCCAGTTCTCATTCTCTTTTCCTCTATTCTGAAATAGAAAAAGGCCTTATCAAAACAATGCTACTATCAAAATAAAAAATTTAAAAACCTGTTTAGATTTTCACAAGTTCTACTTAAACCAAGCTACTATATCATATCAGCTAGAGTTATGTCCACATTGACTCTTGATGAACTTTGATTTTAAAAGTCATGGGAAAAAGGATCCTAGAAATAAATAATTCATGGCAACTGTATTTAAAGTTAATTCCAACCAATAGCATGTCATTAAAATGAGAATGTGAAAATAGTTCAATTTATTTTTTAATTAACTTTTCAGAAGTGATAGCTGACAATTGTCCTTGATCAGGTGAAATACTATACTTAAACACCTGAGGGTTTTTAAGTCTAATGTAAATCAATGGGAATAATGTTCTAAAACGTATTAGTTACTTTTATCTTTCTAGTCAGTTTTTAATAAGGACAATGACTTCCAAAGAACTTCCAAAACACTCTGGTTTGATCTGTATATTTTTTCCCCAATAAATTCACAGTGGGCATTTACTCTCCTATATTTCCCACACTTGATCCCTGAAAGCCAATTCCTCTTTCCTTTGCTCTCCCTGCCTGTATCCCACCCTATCTTTCAAAGGTCAGCGTAAATCCCATTTCCTACACTCAAAAACCCTGCCTGTGGCCCACACTGATTTTGTGTACTTCACTGCCGTTATTTTATATGTAAATCATCATTTTCACACATGATTGCAATATGATTTGAAAAAAGTAGACATAACCATTTACAGTTTTTTTTTTCTTTTGCATCCCTGTTTTCCAATTATTCTTGATTTAGCTGGGCATAGTGGTGGCACAGCTATAATCCTAGGGCTATGGAGGCTGAGGCAGGAGGGTTGCAAATTCAAGGCCAGCCTCAGCAACTTAGCAAGGTCCTAAGCAACTTAGTGAGACCTTGTCTCAAAATTAAAAAATAAAAAGGGCTGGGTATGTGGCTCAGTGATTAAGTGTCCCTGGGTTCAACCCCTGGTGCAAGGAAAAAAAAAAAAACAAATAAAAAAACAACAACGATAAAAAGAAAACAATTATTCATGATTTAAAATCTACTAATGCACACATAACAAGTTTGTGATTCTTGTGGGCTCTACTTAGTCCCTTACGGGAATATGCTGAATCACTGGACCGTTCAAGTGTCTGATCATGGAGGGTGGAAAAAGGCAAGATTGGGAGACAGGGTGTGGTCCTGGAATGCTGTGGGAGAGTTGGGCTTGAGTTGAGATATTTTGCTGGTGTCCAGGGTATCTGTAACTGTGTGATACTGGCAGCAAGAGGCTGTGGTGTGAACAGGGAGAGGGTGAGTGGAACTGGATCTTTCTTGCTAATGGACTATGCCTGAAAGGATGAGAAACACCCATGAACCCACCCTGAGTGACAATCAGTGTTTCCTTGAAGTACATGCCTATCTGCCCTCTTTGCAAGCCTCGAGGAAGAGGTGAGGTGCAGAAGAGCTGTCCCTGCTGCCCTTTGGGCCAAGCTGCTGGGGAACTGGAAATGGAATTAAAGACTACATGGATATCAGTGAGCCTTGAGAAGCAGCAATTCTTCCAATAATCAAAAGAATTTTAACTTCATGAACTCACAATGAGATTGTGCTAGGAAACCCACTACTCTAAGAAGAAAGAAAGATTTGACAAAAAGCACATAATAGTATTTATCAGGACAAATGAAAATGTTTTATACTTGAAAACCAATAACTTGTTTCCTTATTAAATTGGTTGTGTTCTGAATCTACTTCTTCAAAAAAGGAATAGCAATGGTGGGGGTGGGGGAAGTGTTTGGGCGGGATATTGGCCAAATTATATTGTTATATTGTGTGCATGTGTGAATACGTAATAATGGATCCCATCATTATGCACAACTTTAATGCACCAATAAAAAAAGTGGGGGAAAAAAAAGAAAAAGGATAACAAAACCAAGCTTGCAGGGTTGCAGAAGACTACTAAGATCCAGCAGCTAGTAATAGTGGTCAAGAAAGGCCCACTTCCCATACCTAACAGCTTTATGTATGCATGTAAGCAAGCAAGTGGGAATTTCTGTTTCCCAATCCTCGTGGATACGTTTAGTAAATATGTGCGTTCATCTCATACCTTGTCTTCTCCTGTAGTATTCCTATGAGATGCCCCTGCCCCAAGGTGCCACGTACTTGGTCTGAGGCTAAGGAAAGGTGCACTTCCATCGTAGGAGCCCAGTCCTGGTCTGCACTATTTTTCTCAATGCCCCGTACTTTCCTCTTACACAGCCAGTGCTCCCAACTCTTCAATCACTGGTTATCTTCAAACTTCAGGCTTGGCTTTCGTCCACAGTTGGTGGCTGACATCCAGCGTGGGTTTTCTTCAATCATCAAGCAGACTGACTTAGGCATTTATCAGCGCTGTTCAGGTTTTTCACAAGTTAACTGGTTATAAACCATTTGTACACATTTATGTTCGTTGTTGAGGTAAGATTATGACACGCACCGAAAAGCTTCCTTGCCATTCTTCTCAGCTGGTTATGCTCAGCTCTCCACATAGATACCAAATGTGCAAACTGAAGAGTCAGCCTAAGATTTTCTTTCAAATGAATGGAGTGATGAACAAGGACATTTGGTTTTATCATAAGTAAATTAAAATAACACTGTAAAAATAAATTGTTTTCAGCAATCAAAGTTCTTTCTCTTCAAATCTTGTTTGGCAATGCTATTGATTTCTCAATATTCAGAAATATCTACTCTCTTATTATTTTAAGATGAGCAATTTCTCTATATTTCTTTATTTCTTTATAAGTAGGTGTGTGTGTGTGTGTGTGTGTGTGTGTGCATGCTTTGAATGAACATCAGGATCCACAGAGCAATTCAAAATTTTACCAGCCATTTATGGCTGATATTCAAAATCAAAATGATTAGAATTAGGTGACTCTGAAAGTAGCCTTTGATTTTTGCTGAAGAGAATTTCATTTTATGTCTGAATTTACTTTGTTCTACCTTTTTAGTTAAAATAGTATAAATTAAAAAGAAATCATTTAATGAAAATAAAATGTGATTTCTTTGGCAAAAGCTTTATTTATATTTAACATTTACAGGCAACATTGTTTTGGTCATTTCCTTGAGCTTTATCCCAACTGGTAAGTTTGTGGTGTCTCATCTCAGACCTGACTTAGGACTAACTCTTTTCTCAGTGTTGAATGATGCATGTAAGACATGCAGGGTGTTTTCAAAGTAACCAGGTGGATGAAAAATTGTGCTTTTTGGAATTGTCCAAAACTGCATTTGTATTCATCAGTTATCATTTTGTTGTTCAGAGCTCTTCCTGGACACATTACTGCACTTCTCTGAGTCTCAGCTTCCTGTTGTCCATATGGGGCCAGTAATGAGGACTGTTCAATAGATCTTGTCTACCAAGTGATGAGCCCAGAGCATTTTACATGGTATGGAATGATTTGGGGCATATTTTCAAATATATGATTGAATACACACTCACAAAAGATATATCACATTTTGTCATCACTGTTATGAAGGAGCTGATTTGATGGGATATATTTTAATGCAGTCAAAATAAACAATTCATAAATCATTAATCTTAATGGATGAGGCAAATAAAAACTTTGAAAAGTGACTGGCTTGCTCAAGGTTACACACTTAAGGACATAGCTGAGGCCAGGCTTTTTAGTCTTCTGAGCTAATATTTTCTTTATCTTGACATGAGGCATGTTTAATTCAGGTTATATCCAAAAACAGTACAGGGTTTTAGGGACTATTAAGTCTTTTTCACAGTTGGATATTTGATGAATTGAGTGATCCAGTTCTTCCCATTGGGCAAAATTAACAATTATCTTTCCAAAATAGAATACTGAGAAATGGACAAAGCACAGATTTGTGTGAGTACAGTGATGTGTGTGATTATACTCACATTCCATATATTATCTTTAATATACATTACATTTAATATACTTGATATTTTATTTATTCTTTATGCAATAAATATCAAGTAAAAGCAGTAATGAAGCCTATTTGTAATTCATCATTCCTTCTTATAATTTAAGACACAGAATAAATCATCACTAAATTAATGTAATAGAATGAAACCTCCCTTCTTTAATAGGTTGGAATTTTAGTATGAAATACCTGACCATCTTTGTGATTAGTTACTTGCTCTTGCAGGACCTTTTCTCCTATATATAAAATGGGAGTTTGAGTAATTTGGTTTCTATGATTGCTTTTATGTTTGTCACTTGCTCAAAATATTTTGGGAATCTGCCTTTGGGGAGGTGACAACTATTTATCATTGACTGTCCAACCATACCTTCATCTTAGAAATTTCTTCCACTTTACAAATTTCTTGGAGGCCTACTGCATTTGTACAACATAAACATAATCCTCTGGTCATGACTGATTATTCCGGAATGGAACCTGAACAGAAAGGGAACTAACCCACACGTAGCATTGAGCCTTACAGACAAAACTTTTTGATAAATTAAATTGTATTTATTCATTATATCATATTATGTACAAATAAATGGGCTATAATTCATAGAAACATGAGTAAAATCTGTGTTTACATATGGAAAGATGGAAAGAAAGGTGGTTTAGAGACTAAGGAATAGTTTTTCTGAAGAACTGAGATTGGAGCAGATTTGACAAGAGATGTGCAAGTCAGAAGGAATTCTGCATCTCCAGAGAAAAAGAGTAAAAACCAGAAAGGAGAAAGAAACAGGAAGATTTGAGTTCCTGCTAGACACAGCTAAAATGTCTTCTCTGTGTTTTGCTAGCATTTCAGAGACTCTTTCCAATAAAATCTTTTATTCGGGTCAGTCTGAGTTTTGATCTTTGCAACCAGAGAATCCTAATCTTAAAGCAATCTTTTGCTTGTCAATTAATTATGGCCATCATTTAAATTCAGGAATGGAGCAGAAAGATGCCACATAATTCTAGGGATTCCTCCCTCTTGTTATGGAAACTTGAATTGAGTAAATGTCCAATAAATGTTTTATTTGAATATTTAATATTGAAGGGAATTATGTTTTTGAAGTGATAATGACTCAACTATTATGTAGTAGCCCTTTTTCTTTATATCATACAACAGAGGGTATTTTCCTATTATAGCATTTGGTAAGAATCATTATCATAATTGGAAGTAAAATGAGGAAGGGATGAGTTTTTTATTTCAATCTAGTGGCAAGAAAATTGGATTTTCTGTTGAGTACAGAAAATTTTTACCTTACAGGCTTAAAAAAACGTAGCTTCATTAAGAAAAGAAAAATAATCTTTTTTCATTTGAAAAATGTCTAGTTGATACTAAAACATCTGGCTAAAAAATGAAATCTTCAGTGACACATCTGGGTACTTTCTGCATAAGATGTCAAACATGAGGATAATTGACAATATAGAGCTAAATTATTTAAATGTTACACCTTCATCCAGATGTTTGATGTTATGTTAGTCCAGAAAAGCTTTACATGTTAGACATTTAAGTTATATGAAATAGCTAAATACCACCCTGAATAAAATAGCATTTCTAATATGGTTCATTGGAGAGAATGTATTAACCAATGATTAGAGATGGTGTAAGTAATTAGCTACTTGGTTAAAATCTTTTTTTCATTTAAGCAGTAGGAACTAATAAAACACAGAAACATAGAATGAATATTCCCAGAGGATAATTGGTCAGGCTGATTGAAAAATGCATGAGTGGCTTTTGTTTCAAACTGATTATTATTTTGTTGTTGTTATACACAAAAATATCAATGAGCTAGCATTTTTTCCTATTAATTAAAGAACATAAAAATTGATTTTTGGAAATGCATTAGGGAAGTGGGATAAAATTTTTCATTTCAATTCTTGGGCAATGTTTATTTATGAGAAATAATGTCAATGTAGATGTAACTTGCATTAAAATTTAACTTTTAGAAGTACTAGATGGTATGACTAGGTTTGAATCACAAATGATATCCGATGGGACAGTGGAAAGACTTAGGGAATCAAGGAAAATAGAAGGCATTTGACTGACACTGCAGGCTTATACACAGGACGTGTTAAATCTAATCAGGTCAATGAACACAGAGAAAGAAACAATATACATTTGGATGGTATGTACAAGAAGAAAAGGTTAAAACCCAGGGACTCAGAGGAAGTTAAAAGATGCCACCAAACCATGTTAATGGACAGAATCTAATACTGCCTCATGACCCAAAGCAATATGATCTGCATTCCATATTCTTATTGTCTTTGTTTATTCAGCTGCATCAAAATGTCTCCCATCAAAATGACTCCATCAAAATGTTGGTAATAAATTATGATATATCTGTTATGAATATTTATTCATAATGAAGATTAAGCATTTTAAGCTCTATTTAGATAAAAGGATACTGGGATTCAGAGAATTCCAGTTACACATCCAAGTACAACATTCACACATGAAGGAACAAAACATGAACACAAATCGAGATCTCACTAACTCAAACAATCTCATAGTTTCATTTGTCACAGGGCCTGTTAGAGAATCGTATCAGCTGCCTTATTCTGTGTTGAGATAAAAATTATTACACGTGAACCATGTTTTGAATTCATGTGGATAACAGATGCACATCACAAAATTTGAGAAGCAGATTATTGAAAATATCTACGCTATTGTATAAAACGGTAAGGCTTGAATTATAAGACGGTTTTTAGCCAGAGAGATATATAATTTCAAGATTCATTTTTAACACTCCATATTGGGGCAGGTAACTTCAACATTTATTTACAACATAGAGATGACATTAGTACTACATTTTTATCTAGATTTCCACCTACTTAAAACAATCAAATTCTTCAAAACAGGCAATCCATGAATTGGACTTAATGTTCAACATATAATACTCAATAAAGGGGCTGGAGCAGTGGCTCGGTGGTTACAGTGCTTGCCTGTAGGTTCCAGCCCCAGCACTACATATACAATGAAGTGTTGGAACAGTGAAAGCCACATGAAAAACTAAATAAAATTGATTCTCTCATTCTTTCTCTCACTGTCCCTCTCTCTTCAAAAAAAAAAAAAAAAGAACTTAATAAAGATGGAATGAATGTCTACCTGAACATATCTATGTCTATAAATCTATAAATACCTAAATATGTGTTCTTATCAATCATCTCCAATGCTTCCCTCTATGTCAAGGTCAGGATTATGTATGGCAGTATGTTATGGCTAAAAAAATGTCATTGTCAAGTCAAGCATCTTACCAGACAGGACATTGTTTGACCCATTATAGATAGAATCTACTTCTTAAATTATGGCACTAAAGACTGAACCCAGAAACATTCTATCCCTAAACTACATCCCAATCCCTTCCCACCTCCTTTGGGACAGGATCTTGCTAAGTTGCCCATGTAGACCTCAAACTTGCATTTCTCCTGCCTCAGTCTCCTGGGTAGCTGCAATTACAAGCATGGGGCACCATTTCCTGCTCCTTCTTAATTTATAAGAATCTGGAGGGAGAATTAATTGCATGGAACCAGTGCTTTTACCTAGGTCAATAGAATAGAAAGAGATGAAGAGTTGAAACTGTATCTACCTGGTTAAAATACAAGATGCATAGTTTGGAAGTCTGTTGGAGCCTCCTAATGATCAAAATGATAGGAGAATGTTTGAACATTCAATATTCCATAATATCCTCTCTCTCATGTTTTCTTTTCTTGTTTGATAGCTTTTAATAAAACAGAAGCATGTGTGTAGTAGTGTACTGAGCAGAAAATTGTGTTTTCATGATGAACTTTGATTCAGAATCTGGCTTCTGTCTATTTATTTTAGTTTTAGATTGCTTTAGTTTTCCTCACATTTTATGATATCTTAATTGTATGCCAGAAAACTCAGATGTGAAATTCCCCCTTTTCTTTAGCATTTGCAAAAATGTTCTCACTTATTTTACAAATGCCCTCTGTTTAGGATGCTTTGACTTATGAGTCTTTGACTTTGCAATCATGCAAAAGCAGTATGCATTCTGTAGAAACTGTACTGCAAACTTCGAATTTGGGTCTTTTCCTAGGGTACTGTAGTGTAAAGCAACATTCTCTGGAGCAGCTCCCAGCGAGCCATCTGATTAGGAGGGGAAGTGCCAATACTCTATTGTGTGCTGTGTGGCTAAAGGTGATGTTTGGTGGCTTAGGCACATTCAGTGCACTTTCAGCCTGGGAGGTTTTCAACTTGGATTTATTGGGGTGCAATCCCATTATAAGTCAAAGAGCATCTGTATTTTGCCACTTTGACTAAAGATATAGTAGAAGAAAGGGTGTAAGAGGTGACATTTACATTAAAGGTGATCAAATTTTTCCTAAGTGGTCAATAGATCCCATTCTTCAAAATCCTTTGCCATTGCCACCATGGGAACATTTTTTATCTCATTATACCAAAAGCCTCAGGACTTGCTCTTGGCTCCTTTCTCTCCCCTGTTCCTCTGCCATTCCTTTTCTTTCTTTTTTCACTCATGTCTCTTGCAGTAGCACTTATCCATCTTTTGTGTTTTCTTGGCTATTTGTTTTGAAAGTTTTAGTTGCTACTGCTAGGCAACTATCAAATACTTTCTTAAATTAACATTTAAAGTAGTCTTTTGGTGCTACTATTATTTCATTATGTTTTCTCTTATTCAATATAAATGATCCCTGCTAATATTCACTTAAGTATTTTTCTTCTTTTTTTTTTAAAGAGAGAAGGATAGTGAGAGAGAGACAGAATCAATTTTATTCAGTTTTTCACATGGCCTTCGTTGCTCAGACTTAAGTATCTTTCAAAGTAGATTTAATAACTCCAATTGGTGACTTTTAGATATTATTTTTAAGTAATTTAATATATATACACATATAATATGTACATATGTGTATATATATTTATATATGTAGAAGCAGTGTCTGACTATTTAATAACAGCTACACAAAATGGTCCAATAAAGGCAGGTTACTACGGCTTGCATAATTTTGCTATAGTTCTGTTCTTCCAATTCAGATGCACAGGTACTCTCATCAAAGAAGTTATCTGTGGAGAGGAGCACGCTTCCTTTTCATTCTCATTTGAAATAGAAAGTGTGAAGGACCCAGCTAGATTCAGTAATTGGCTGTCATACACTATTTAGATGCAGCTTTGAAGCAAACCCACTTCCTCTTCTACTGTTCTCTGTAGGCACCACAAAATATTCCAAATGGACTGATGAAAGTGAAATGTTCATTTATATTGGTTCTCTTTCACTTCTGATACTTTTTCTAATCCTTCTCAGGGTAAGGGTCAAAGATTGGGAGATTTGAAACACAAAACAGGATTTGAAGAGAGATAGATTGTGTCTGTTAGTTGACCAGGAGACACAGGCAGGACTTAAATTGGAAGAACCGGTACTGCCAATGGAAGTACTTGTAAAACTTGTAATGTTGTCTTTATATAGCTGAGAGCAGGAATTTACCATCTGAGAGAAGAAAATGTTAGGTCTAGGGGGAAAAATGAAAGAAAGATATTCTTGTGAATTTGTTTACTGAATGCTCTGAAAACTTATTGATTACATGCCTGCGGTTCAAAATGGAATTTCACCTCTGAGAGATTGCCTTCTCCTGACTCGTGAACACCGTTGCCTCAAAAAAGATGGGGATGTGTCTGTAAGGAGACTGGCTTTACATTGCAGGTACGGGAAAGAATTAGTTTACATCGTGATTACTCTCCTGCAGCTAATATTTCAAACACATGCACTTATGGATTATTTCACATTGTATGATAGAAACAAGGCTTTCTTTTAGCCACCCCCACTTGATTGACAAAGGGGCTTGATGAAAATTTTCTCTCTCTGTGAACCTCACCTTGATATTCCTTTAAAAATGACTCAACATAAATATATGCTTAATTCTGTTTTAGTTTTTCATTGAATAAAATAATTAACCTTTTAAGTTGGGGGTCTTGCTGTATTGCCGGTGCTGACCTCAAACTCATGGGCTCGAGAGGTCTTTCTACATCAGCCTGCAGAGTATGTGGGACTATAGGATCCATTATACCCAACTTAAAGAATAATTTCAAGATTAACAGGAAGGAAAGTGACATGCACCCAAAGCTTGTTTCTTGACTGATGGAATCTTATGGTTTGGAAACACATGGTGTAGAAATTTCCTGTAGTTGAAGGATGTTCTGGATCTCCATGTACAATATCACGAGAATGATCAGGATCCCACACTGCCAATGTGTGTATATGACTGCATTCTGGAACTGCCTAAACACTTATTAACACTATTCTGAAAAAGCACTCTTAACTCTTCCCAAATCCAATTGCTGAAGGAAAGGAAAGGGATCATTTGAATGATTATATCATTTATTATTAGATTTATTTTTTTAAAGGTTGGCATTAAGTCCTCTTATAAATATGGCTCTTCCCCCCAAGCTGCCTCTGTATAAAAGGACAACTGGTTTGTGTTTGGATGAAGTGTTCTGGCTGTTTTTATGTTTTTCATCTTCATTCCTTGTAGTTTCTTCTTCATGATAATGTATTTGTTTATAACTTTCAGCCTACATCTGATGCATTTTTAATCTTTAGTGGGGCATGGCAAACTCAGAGGTGATTAGAAATTCCACAAGAACATTTTTTTTCACTCCACCAAGGTACTATTCTTGCTTTTTTACTCTTTGTTTTCTTCGGAAGACAAATACAACTTATGGCTGCTCTTAGCCATCCCCCTCTCTGTGTCATTAGCAACAGGCAGCTGGGTAAATGTTGGCCCACATCCAAGAGAATGATTGCTTTTCATAGGCAATGGCTTTGCTGTTGGCTTTCTGACTAATGGCTTCTGCTTTTAATGGCTGAAATTTAGTATGATTAACTCTCAGGTGATTAATAGATGGTGTTTCTGAGAGCTAAATAATAAAGAAGCAATTAAACAAACCTGATATGTTGTCTCTACCACAAATCAAATAACACTTTTTCTTCCATTCCCGAGGACTATGGTTTGGAGGTCAGAAAGCCATTGTAACTCAGGACCAGGAGCCCTTGGTGATGGCTCTGGAAGAAGTAAAGACGGGCAGCATGGAGGGACCCTCGCCACCATCATTGTCACCAAGGTTTGTACTTCGGGGTGTGTCATTTGAAAACTAGAACAGCCATTTAAATCATGAGCCCCAGAGTCATCATCGCTACAGCAGGAGTGATAAATAATCGGTGTGGTTAGACAAAGATCAGATGGAACAGCGCGCACACAGCAACTTGCAAAATGCTGAGTGTTCACTCAAAACCTGTTCTTTTTCAGTCCCTGTCCTTCATCCAACCTCAGCATTCTCTTGGGGATCACAAAGATCTGGAGAGTGGGTGAGGATCACAAAACAAAAAAAACAAAAAAAACAAAAACAAAAAAAACAAACCTTCCTTTGATCTTCAATACTCCAGGGAAAAAAATGCCACCCCCTCCCCCCGTATTGAAACTATTGTCATCTGTAGCCATGGTCATTAATGTAGGTCATCATTATTATTATTTAAAAAAGAGCGTAAGCTGTAAATTGGTGTATCTTCCGTCTTCAGTATCAATCTCCATATCACTTGACCTTTGCTGTGCAGAATTTCATGACCTCGCTAGGAAAATTAAAGCAGCAATATCAAACAAGTAAAAAGAAAGAAACATGATAGACAAGTGATATATTTGTCCTTAAATATTTAAAATGGTAAGTTTTTTTTTT
>PVKS010015270.1:0-46353 GCA_004027875.1 Aplodontia rufa | reverse complement strand
ATCCAAAAACTGAGGTACATTTATACCATGGAATATTACACAGCAATTGGAAACAATGACATTGCAGCCTTCGAGGGTAAATGGATGGTTATGGAAGATATCATGATGAGTAAAATCAGCTTAACCCAGAGATCTAAGGGTCGATTGTCTCCACTCATCTGTGGAGGTGGGGACTAGACCCTGGACAATGAGAAAGTTGGTCTAGAAACATGAGTTAAATTCAGATAAGATGTAATGCTTTACAATCTAATACTATTTTTAGAGTTATAATGGGAAGGGGAAGGGAGGGAAAGGGAGGGTAATTAGGGGGGCACTCCTGGGGATAATTGCAATATCCAGAATATTTACACATTTTATACACATTTTATATTATTTTGTTAAAATTTTGTAAGGTTGTTCAAAAATAAAAAAATAAAAAAAAGAAAGTATCCAGGACCAGAAAGACAAATATAATATGGTCTCACTTACATGTAGATTCTAAAAAAGCTGAACTCATAGAAATATAGAATTGAATGGTAGTTACTAGAGATTGGCAGAGTGTAGGCATGGGAGAAGATTTTGGGAGATGTTGCTCAAAAGACATGAAATCACAGTTATGAAGAAGGAACACATTTAAGAGAGCTCTTGTACATTGTGATGATGAAAATAAATGAGAGTGGATTTTAAGTGTTTTCACCACAACAAATATTGAGTATGTGCATATATTAATAAACTCAATGAATCATTCCATAATGTCTACATATTTCAAAACATCAGGGTATACATGATAAATACATACATAATTTTTACTTATCAGTTACAAACAAAGTAAAAACCATGTTCCAGGATGGGAAAACTAAATATGGTAAGGGTGTTAATATCAATAGAGAAGTTCTTTTTTTCTTCTTCTTTTCCTTTTTTAAGTAAAGAGAGGAAGAGTGAGAGGGAAAGAAAGAGAGAATCACTTTTATTTATTTTTTCAACTGGTTCTTATTTCTCTGACACTAGTTGTGTAGGTGCTGGGGCTTGAACTTGGGTCCTTGTGCATGCCAGGCAAGTGCTGTAACTGCTGAGCCACCACTTCTTTAATGATCATATCAAAATCCCAAAGCATTTGAGAAAGAGAAAAGAAAAATCACAAGATAAACCTTATCTCTCCTGGGATTATAACAAGTATAACCAGAGGTAAATGCAACATCCACATTAAGTCTAGGTAAAGAGAAAAGGGATTTCATTTTCTTTACTAATGTTTTTTTTTAATTTTTCAGTTCATTTATTGCTATACATATCTGTAGCTCTTGCATATACTTGTTAAAAATATATCAGATATTTCAATGTATTTGCTGAAGCACATGTTTGGTTAAATACTATTTTTTATCCTCGTTGTGGGAAATAACAAACAGAGAAATGCTTCAGGAATGCTAGAATTAAAGTTACAAGAGAAAAAAAAACCTTTAGAAAAAAATTAAAGTTAAAATATTGACTTTGATTTTAACAAAGCTTTGTCATTTAAAAAATTATCATACATATATAATCCGGAAGATATGGAAAGGTACTTAGCCACATACGACATCCCCAGATTAACACCGGAAGACATTGAAAATCTAAACCAACCTATCTCAGGAAATCAAAGCAGCAATCAAAGGCTTTCCAAAAAAGAAAACTCCTGGACCTGATGGATTCACGGCAGAATTCTACCAAATGTTCTCAGAAGAATTATCACCAATCCTCTACAAGTTTTTGATGAAATTGACAGGGTCGGAGCACTACCAAACACTTTTTATGAAGCAAATATAACTCTCATACCAAAATCTAACAGATACTCATCAAGAAAAGAAAACTATAGACCAATTTCCCTGATGAACATAGATGCAAAAATCCTTAATAAAATTCTAGCTAATCGGATCAAAAAGTGCATTAAACAGGTAACGCATCATGATCAAGTGGACTTCATTCCTGGAAAACAGAGCTGGTTCAACATTCACAAATCAATAAATGTAATTCACCACTTAAATAGAATTAAAAATAAAGATCATATAATCATCTCAATTGATGCAGAAAAGGCCTTTGATAAAATTCAGTATCCTTTTATGCTCAAAACCCTGGAGAGGATAGGGATCAAGGGAAGATATTTTAATTACATAAGATCCATTTACAACAGGCCTATAGCAAACATTATACCCAATGGCGAAAGACTGAAAGCATTTCCTCTTAATTCAGGAACGACGAGACAAGGCTGTTCACTTTCACCACTATTATTCAATATAGTCCTTGAAATTCTTGCCAGAGCCATCAGACAAGAGAGGAAATCAAAGGAATTCGAATAGGAAAAGAAGAAGTCAAGTTGTCTCTATTTGGGGATGACAAGATCCTCTACCTAGAAAATCCTATAAGCTCAACCAGGAGACTTCTGGAGCTTATAAACGACTTCAGCAAAGTGGCTGGTTATAAGATCAACACCAATAAATCATTAGCTTTCCTATACTCCAGCAATAAGGACGCTGATGAAGAAATTAGGAAGTCTGTCCCTTTTACCATCTCCTCCAAAAAAAATAAAATACTTGGGCATAAATCTCACAAAGGATGTTAAGGACCTATATAACAAAAATTATCAAACTTTAAAAAAAATTATAGAAGATCTGAGTAGATGGAAAAACATTCCACATTCATGGTCAGGTAGAGTCAATATCATCAAAATGGCCATTTTACCCAAAGCCCTATACAGATTTAGAGCAATCCCTATCAAGATACCAATGTCATTCTTCATGGATATAGAAAAAGCAATACTCAAATTTGTATGGAATAACAGAAGACCCAGAATAGCCAAAGCATTACTCAGCAAGAGGAAGGAGGTAGGAGGCATCTCCATTTCTGACTTGAAATTATACTACAAGGCTATAGTGACAAAAAGAGCATGGTACTGGTACCAAAACAGAATGGAAGACCAATGGAATAGAATAGAGGATTCTGATATGAACCCTCATATATTTAACTATCTGATATTTGATAAAGGGGGCAAAAGCATAGTGTGGTAGAATGATAGCCTGTTCAACAAATGGTGTTGGACAAATTGGACAGCCATATGTAGACAACTGAAACTGGATCCTTACCTTTCACCCTGCACAAAAATTAAATCAAAATGGTTCAAGGATCTGGACATTAAACCAGCAACCGTACATTGCTTGAAAAAGAAGTAGGATAGACAGGACTCCCATGGCACAAACAGTAAAATCAAGAAAAAATGCATGGGATGCAATTAAACTAAAAAGTTTTTGCACAGCTAAGGATTTAGTCAAGAGTCTAAAGAGAGATCCTACAGAATGGGAGAAAATTTTTGCCTGCTACACCTCCAACAGAGGGCTAATATCCAAAATATCCAAAGAACTAAAAAAATTAAATAACAAAACCACTAATAACCCAATTAATAAATGGGCTATGGAACTAAAAAGAAGCTTCTCAACAGAGGAAGTCCAAAAAGCCCATAATCATCTGAGAAAATGTTCTACATCACGAGCAATAAGAGAAATGCAAATCAAAACTTCACTAAGATTTCACCTCAGTCCAGTCAGAGTGGTAAAAATGAAGAATACAAACAAGGACAAGTGCTGGAGGGGCTGTGGGAAAAGAGGAACACTGTTACATTCCTGGTGGGACTGCAAACTGGTACAGCCACTCTGGAAGGCAGCATGGAGACTCCTCAAAAAATTAGGGCTGGAACTGCCTTTTGATCCAGCTATCCCACTCCTGGGTATCTTCCCAAAAGAGCTAGAATCGGCTTACTATAGAGATACAGCTTCATCAATGTTTATACCAGCTCAAGTTACTATAGCTAAGTTATAGAACCAACCCTGATGCCCCTCACTTGATGAATGGATCCAAAAACTGTGGTATATATATATATATATATACAATGGAGCACTACTTGACTATTAGAGAAAATGACATTATGGCATTTGCAGCCAAGTGGATGGAGATGGAAAAAAATTTTGCTAAGTGGTATCCCAAACTCAGAGACTCAAGGGCCAAATGTTTTCTCTCAGTTGTGGATGTTAGAATATAAGGAGAATTAGTACGTTAGATGGCTAACCTAACAATTACCTCAGCATGTATGAATTCTTACACGATCATGGAGAACTGTGCTTAGGTTCCTGGGGAACAAAGGGAGGGGGTTAGGGAGGGGGGAAGGGAATAGGAAGGACATCAAGGTGACCAGAGGGAGGTAGTATGGGGGAATTTAACCTGAGGGGAACCTCTGACTTCCACAAGAAGTCCAATTAACTTGGGTCTTAAGTAAAATGAAATATGCAACCATGGGGAACCCAAAGAGGGAAACCATAGTCTGACACCAATATTGGCTTGTTCTGTCATTACACTTTTGTTCTTGATTGTATGATGATGAACCCCTCCCGTTGTAAGACCATGTTTACTGAATAAAAATTTAAAAATAAATAAATAAATAAATACACATATAAATTCATGTATGTGTCCTCATGCTCTTATTTTCCTTGCTACATGATTCACACACACACTTATGCATACACACACATCCACATGTGCACAGATGCACATGTACACACACGCACACTCACACACTTAACTTTTGTTTTTCCATCATTTTTCTTAAGTCTCATTTTCATGATGGGTCTACAATCTTTCACTTTACATTTGCTTTTTTCCTTTTTTTTTTTTTTTTTTTTTTGCAACTTCTGGGGCTTGAACTCGCATGCTAGGTGAGTACACTGTCACTGAGCTGATCTCCAGCCCCTACATTTGCTTTTCATGCCCAAAGAGGGAAGCCCTATAGGGGAAGGAAGCTGAAACCCTTCAGATCCCTAAGAGTTAGAAAGAGAAATCACAGTTAGGAAAATGGATTGATGCTGAGTAATAGTGTCAGTATGCTCCACAAATAGCTGCTGTCTTGGCCTCACTCATCAGCCTCAGATGACCATTTCAAGCTGTTTTTCTTTGCTATGAACTGCAATACATCAATCTCTCTGGAACTGCTTGTGTCTATGAGCAGGAACTTGATTACCAGGAGGATGAGGAACCAGTACAAAGGCGTGGAATTCTACTATCAACTCTGTCCCTGGCCCATAATATAATCAGATCAATGTTTATTGCTGAATTCACACTTAGCTCCTAATTAATCCTCTTTATTTCTGAGATCAACACATGTTGGGGATATAAGTCCACTGATCAAAGACATAGTTAATCCATAACCCTAATTTCCATATCACCAAGGTTTCTTATTTTCTCAGCAAGGCTAAATGTTGCATATGCAGAACAGTATATGTATATGTTGTGACTTTTTACTTACAAAAATTGTTCTGAAAATGTTAATTCTGATACGTGGTGTATAAATTGTAGACCAATATATACTTTTGGACTTTCGAGTTTCAAATGGCTTTGAACAAATATTTCAGTGGGTGTTATGGTTTAGATATTAGATGTCCCCCAAAAGTTCATGGGTGAGACAATGCAAAAAAGTTCAGAGGTGAAATGACCGGGTTATGAGAACTTCTATCTAACTAACTAGTTCATTAATCCCCTGATAAGAATTGACTGGGTGGTAACTGTAGATAAATAGGTGTGGCTAGCAGAGGTGGATCATGGGGACATGCCTTTAGGGTATATATTTTGACCTTGATGAACAAGAGCACTGACTTCTTTCCTCTACCCTGGTATGTTGCCTCAAGGTGGGTCCAGATTGAGTCAACCTCTGAAACTGTGAGTACCAAATAAACCTTTCCTCCCCTAAAATGGTTTTTAACAGATCTTTTTGTCACAGCTGTGAAAAAGCTGAGTTTCTGAGTCTTGGTTTTCTTAAGGTCTACCAGAAGTTATTCAAGAGTAATGCCATGAAATCAAATTTTACAAATTACATGAAACCCTGATATGTGCCTAATATGTAGTCCCTAACTAATCTCTTCAATTCTTTACTCTCTCTCTGGCTCTCTTTTTTTAAGTGGGTTTTATGCAATCTTTTTTTTTTTCTTCTCTTTTTTTTTTTTTTTTTCAATTCTTTATTCTCAACCCTGAAAATTCTGTAACTCATTCTTACTCATGAACTTCTGGTTTTGGCTTAATGACACTTGCCTAGGACATGTTGTGAAGTTTTGCTTTCTTTTTAAAAATTATTATTTTTTTATTAAGGAGTTGAGTTATTGTACAATTATAAATGCATATAAAATACCAATATGATTCACGTTTGCTATTAAACCAGAATTACTCCCATATCGCCCACATTCCAGTCTTTTGATTCTTCTATATTTTGCCACAAGTGATATAAATGCTTAGATTGTGAATTTTCCAGAATTAAATGATTGCACAAGTATTATTTGGATCCTCAGGGGGGTAAAGAGTATGCTACATTGTTGATTGTCTATGGAGATCCTGCCCTATCCTCCCTCTCTATCTTCTCCCTCCATGTATCCCCTCCTCCTCCCCATTCCACATATCTATGGTTGCCCTAGATTATGAGTTGCTACACTTTTGCTAGGACTAATACATGAGTTTGACAACCTTTCACCCAAGCCTGGGTTTTGCTCTAGCCTCCACAAATGAAGAAAACATTTGACCTTTGAGTTGGCTAACTTCACTCAGCATGATTTCTTTGTTTGCTATCCATTTACCTTCAAAGGCCACATTATCATTGTTTCTAATTGCTGAGTAGATTTCATTGTATACCAGAGCTTTTAGATCCATTCATCCAGTGAGGGTTATCTGGGTTGGTTCCATAATTTAACTATTGTAAATTGAGCTGCTATGAACATAGATTTTGCTGTGATGCTGTAATGTGCTGATTCTACTTCCTCTGGAAGTTTTGCTTTCTAAGTCAGTGCTGTGGTTTCTTCTTTACACAATAAAGATCTTCTTCTAGGGGCTGGAGTGGTGACTTGGTGGTTACTGTGTTTGCCCGGCATGTGCAGGTACATGAGTATGAACCCCAGCACCCATGTACGCAATGGAGTATTGGAGCAACAAAGACCACATGAAAAACTAAATGCAATTGATTCTCTCTCTCTCTCTCACTGCCTCTCTCTCTTTAAAAAAAAAAAATCCTCTTCTACTACTAGTAAGGTAAGCCTCTGAATTTTAATTTCTCTTAGTCTATCTCACCCTATCAACCCTGTGACTATGTACAAATTTCCAAACTGGTAGTAAAACAATAAATCTTTACCTTTTGAAAGTTATGAAACATTGTAAAAATTGGATGGAAGCCAAGGAGTACAGCCCTAGCAAATACACACACGTGTATGTATTTATTATGGTCATATAATAAAACACTCCAGAGCTTGGGCTGTAGAAATCTGAATTTCAAGCTCTTGAGAAGCTATGATGTCTCATTTGCTAAATCAGGATGTTTCCCCACAGGAAAAAAAGCATTTTAAGCCCATGAGCTGATTACAGTTTTCATAAATAGGAGCTTTTTACATTTTGTCCTGAGTAAAAATGTATCACAAAGTCAAAAAAATAAGACCTCATAAAATAAGACTTAATTCTAAAGGCAGAAAAGAACTATGATGTATTTTTATTTGTAAAAATTATATTAGTTCTGAGTATATTACTAAATAATTTCTTCATGATTTTTCTGTAATTCTGGTATGATTTGTTCTGTGTAATCCTAGCCAAAATTTTGGAAACATCTATCGATCTAGTTTCTCGACACTGATTATGTCTAATGAGGGAAGGAATTATCAGATGCCTAATTGAATGCAGTCTCTGAACATTATGAAGATTGTCATCTATCCTTGATGGGAGAAATGAGCAATGATATCACCTACATGACATTCTAATGCTTTTAAAATGTTCTACCATAGAGTTTTCTTTGTCTCGCTGCTGGACTTTCCTTGTGTTCTGGCTGTATGTGTATTGGACAACTACAAAATTCAGTATCTTACAGTTTGGACAAATAGGAATTTGTCAAACTTAGTTTTTTAGATCACAGTAAAATAAGTATGGTTCCAATAGCTAACTCATCAAATCAAATGCAATCTAAGTCCTAGTCAATGGTTGAGAAAAGGTGATTTTTATTATTAAAATTTTCAGTCTTTACCCAAATAATGTTGTTCATGGCTGTCACTTTCAACCTAGTTGCAACCTCAACACACCTGAGGGGTGTGACACTTGCTGTGACACATCACACCAGTGATCCTCATCTTGCTGGAACATAGTGGAGGATAGTGGAGGTGGCACAGTTGAAAATCACTACTCTGTAGCAAAATGGCACTTTCCTGTGGTTCATATCATGTTGTAAGAAGGAAATTAAAGTACTAACCAGTCATGGAAGGAAGTTCACTCTATTCCCATGCAAAAAAAAAAAAAAAAAAGGAAAAGGAGTCAGTGTGTTTCTTCAATTACAGCAGATGTTACAGTTTAGATGTTAGGTGTCCCCCAAAAGCTCATTGTGAGACAATGCTAGAAGGTTTAAAGGTGAACTGATTGGGATTTGAGAGCTTAACCTAATCAGTGTATTAACTCCTTGATAGGGATTAACTGGGTGGTGGTCATAAGTAGGTAGGGTTTGACTGGAGGAGATGGGTCTTTGGGGCTATGCTTTTGGGCTATATATTTTGTTTTGGGTGAAGGGAGTCTCTCTCTCTCTCTCTCTCTCTTCCTCCCTCCCTCCTTCAGGAGGCTATATTCCTACCTGCTTCTCTCCACCACACTCTTCTGCTATGATGATCTGCTTCCCCTCCAGAGCAACAGAGTGGATCATCTATAGATTGAGACCTCTGAAACCATGAGCCCAAAAAGAAACTTTTCCTCCTTAAAATTGTTCTTGTCTGGTATTTTGGTCACAGTGGTTAAAAAAAAAGCTGACTAAAACAGAGGAAAATGGATGCGGGGATCATGTCTCCTTTAAAAAAATCCACATTTTTCAAATTTGAAAGCTGATCATGCTTAAGAATATAAAATATCTTCATCATTGTTCAGTTGTTTTGTGGTGGGCAGTACACAGGGTTCCACAGGTTTCAAGCTGGGTATACCTTACACAGATCAGAGGGTAGGCTAAGATACAAGAACTCTCTGAATTGAAGATTAACTCATCTACATGTAGAAATGCCATCTTCAAGAGAGGGTATGCTGATCTGAACCTGGAAAACTTAGAACGTCTTCCAATACAAGGTCATCTTTGAAACCTGATGTAACTTAATCACCCGGTTATGTGGTGACCTGTCAGCCATGAAGAGATGATGAATGGGAACCGAAGGGGAGAAATTGATCAGTTTCTCTTTCCATCCGGGTTACTAAAAGGCTCAAATTTATGACCCATTTCTGTCACACAGACAAGATCTCACAGACCTGCGTTCCACCCCTACCCCAGCTCTTTTTTTCTTCTCAGATTCCATTTTCTCATTTAAATTTTTAAAAGACTTATTCTGGTGTGTGATATTGCAAATAGTTTTAGATCACTTATTAAAATTAAGAATATCTGTGTTTTTCTTGCACTACACAGGGGAGGGCTTCCAAAGAGCAATCTGAGTACTTCTGTGAGGTTAATAGCTCAGGACGCATTATTGACACCCCTGGAGAACCTTTATCTCAATGGCATTAAGGTCACAACTCCCTGCAGCTTATATTCCTAAGCAGGTTTTTGGCACTAATTCACCTTTCTCAACCAGAGAGATTGTCCTGATCAGCAGACATGAGCATTCTGGTATGCTTAGCTTAGTTTTCTTTATAAATTTTAAAGTTGACACTCCAGTCTACTGATTATTCTCTTTTGAGTTTGATTCATGTAAGTCTGTCCTCCAAACCCTGACCAATTTAGCAATGCTGTAGAATTTCATTACTGATCATGGGGAGGTAGTAAACAGCCCTTGAAGCTTCATCCCCCACCCCCACACCCCTGTTCCAGGAGCAGCCAGAAAACAACTCTGGGCCCCATTCCACCTGAAGAGATAAAACGCTTCCTGACACCTTCTGTGTTCCCTACTAGTCCATCTTTTGTCATGCCATTGCAACTACACAAAATTTACTGCTGTGCCAGAGGAAAACTGTGGAACCTCTTCCAGATACCAAAAACACAAAGTGGCTGTGTTTAGGCCTGAAATCCATCAAAGAGATACAATGTGTGCCATTTACTTTCCTTTGGAAATTTTATTTATTTGAAGATGTTCTTGAATAATCAGATGCCTTTGAGTCAGAGCCCAGCTTGTTTGTCTATTCCTTCAACTAACAACCATTTATTGAGCACCTACTGCATGGTATATGTTGTACTAGATGATATATGGAACTAAGAGTCTAGTGAGTGACAGATATTTTAAAAGTATAAATAAATGTGTTCTTGTACACTGTGATAAGAGAAGTGAAAGACAATAATTGGATGCTAAGGTAGAAAATAACAGGGATGAATAACAGTGTTAGACAGTGGAACCAGAGCAACAGCCTGGTCCCAGAAGGTGATGCCTTTTAACCGGGTGAACATATGTGCCTGTTAGGGACAGTCTCGGTTAGTACTAGTTGTCCTGGTATAATTGTTAATAGAGATTCCTTTCCCACTAAACATCTCCTGATTAAAATAATAAATTATATGGTCATGCTAATTTTAAACAAAGTGGAAACTCAGTAAAGTGCTAGGTCCTATAAGGGATAATGACTTCTAAGTACTTTGGAAACCATCCCAAGGTGAAGATAAGCATTAGCAGTGTAATGGGCTGAGATTAACTTCATTCCTGGCTTGATTTCAGGGGGAAAAAATCATGGCTTCTAACATAATGTACTTAAGGCCATGGAATAGATCTTGAGTGAAGAAAAAAAGAAGGGATGTCAGGACATAAAACTTTGAATCATTTTCCTCACTCTGGAGGCAGAATTTACAAAAGACAAAAATCCTAGGCCTTCAGTATAACAGAAGACTAGAAACTTTTTATATGAAAGCAGATAGCAGAAGACAGTCACAAAATATGTAAACTGGAGGGACCTTGGAAGTCAGCTCCTACAGGTCCCCTGTCTTAGAGAAAATGACGCCAGAGCACATAAAAATAAGTGTACTTGGAGGCTGAGAATCGCTGTGCTGTTTAATGCAGAAAACATGGGACTCAGGCCACCTGTGTTGTAGCCCAGCTTCTTAGGCACAGCTCTTATTTTGTGTACCTTGGTTTCCTCAAATAGAATTGGAGAATAGAAATATCTATCTCCCAGGGTTACTGTGAAGATTAAATAAAAACATAAAAGTTAGAAAACTTTACAAATTTAGCTATTATTCACAAATTCATTACTGTGAAAATTATGACAGGAAGTTTCCATGGCTTTTGGTATTGAATAAAGGGGTTCTCATCTGGGTTTCGTAGATCTCGTATTTCTTCATCCTCTGATCCCTCAAAATTTACCAAGTCAAATACATATAAAACATGACGAACAGGCAACTGACAAGATTTAGGGCTTTGTACACACTCTGGTTTTGGAACAGGAGGGAGCCATTTTAGAAAAGATAATGGTAAAATTAATGTCGCTCCTTTTAGGACTGGATTACTACAGACCTAAATAGGTGCAGCAATTGAAACAACCAAAAAATTTAAAGTGAGGAATACAAGGTTGAGAATGAAACAAGAGCTTTTAGAATGAGATGCACAGTTCAGCCTGAGTATTGTGAATGATAACACCAAAATAGAAAAAAAACTAATGTCTTAAGAAGCTCCCTACATGGATAGACCAGTATTTATGCAACTGGATAAAATATTATAGAGTAAATAAAAGAGGTTTGGTTAAAAACTTTTAAGTTGTTAAGTCCATCTGTGAACCTATTGAATTAGTTAGGGTAAGGTAGGCCAAAAAACAAAAATGTGGAAGGACAAACTCAACATGCTTGCTCATGGGAGATTTCAAGGTGGTTCTCCTGACTGGTGGATTTCTCCTGCATATTGTGGCTCAAGGACCCCATTCTTTGGGTCTGTGTTTCCCCTCACTATCACTTGTACCTAGTCAATGAAAAGAGAGAAAGATGGAGAAGTACGGGTTCTTTAAAAGCTGTGGCTCAGAAATAGCACATGTCCTCTGATTTTACTGGCTGGAACTCAAGCTAACGGCTATAACCAACTCCTAATACATCTGGGAAAGGCATTCTAGATAGGAAAAAGAAAAGAAAAAAGAGTTATTATAAATAGCTAGCTTTGTCTGCTGTAGATGAGATTTCAAATTACATAGGTTCATAACATAAGATTTCTAATTACATAAGTACCAGGAATAGCAAAGGAGTAGAAATAAGACTAAGAGGAGAGGAAGTCTAGGAAATGGCCCATCTTCCATCTGTGGATTCCCCACCTTGTATGATGTCCAACAGTGTCCCCAGCTCCTTGTACAGCTGAGAAAGTATATGGACAAAGAATAGAGAAACTTTCTTCTGTGGGCAATCCTTTACATCCAATGCTTTACTAATTAGTAAAAGGGATAAATTGAAAGCACACACCGGCCTTGTGAAAGAATTAGAGAAAGATCTTCAGCCAGAGAATGACAGACCCATTTCCTGTAACCTGTACAGTACCCTGAAAGCCAAAGGCTTCCTAGAATTTTCCATTTAAAAACCTTTATACACCTTGGCAATGATTTACAACTGGCAAGATTTTCAACCACAGAATGTTAGGAACTCTAGACACTGAAGCCCCTGGGCCTAAAACCAATCTAAGCTGTGCTTCCACTTTTCTCATCCTTCTGGAAACCGATCCCTGACTTACCCACAAACTTTGAAAGTAGAGAAACCATTGGGAAAGAAAAAAGTGAGGCTTGGCTGCAGGGCTTGCAGTTTAACTGAAAAATAATACTTCAGGAAATTGTGAAACCACCCATCATTAAGTAGATGGTGTGAAAATGGAGAATATTACCTAAAAATACAAGCCTGGCAGAAAAAGTTACTTTTCAGCTAATATTTGTGTCCTTAATTTCTGTCTATTTCTCTCTTGGATTCCTAGATTTAATCTTTCCTTAGATGGATAATAACAGATTTATCATTTAGATCAGTGTGTGTGTGTGTGTGTGTGTGTGTGTGTGTGTGATAGAGAGAGAGAGAGAGAGAGAGAGAAACATGAAAGGAACTTGAATCCATGTAGCTACACTGGGAAGACAAGGGGAAACCAAGTCCCTAGCATTGTCTTCAAGGTGCTGACAAAGATTTTGAGGTTTTATTAAAATGGGAATGAGGACAAGGGTTGAGGAATTTGTACAGCTGGAAGCTTTTCACGGCTGCCGAAGTAAGTGTTGATCACATTTTTTTTTTTTAAAGGGAGGGACAGTGAGAGAGACAGAGAAAGAGAGAATCAACTTTATTTAGTTTCTCACATGGCCTTCATTGTTCCAACACTTAGTTGTGTACGTGGTGCTGGGGTTTAGAACTCAGGTCCTCATGCTCGCCAGGCAAGCGCCGAAACCGCTGAGCCACCGCTCCAGCCCCGATCACATTATATTTTGAGGAGTATAATGATGTACCATGGACTTTAAGCACATTAAGAAGGAAGTGAAGTCAGAGGGGATTTTAGGATAAGAGAAGACACAGGAGGTGAGAGCTTGTCAATTGTGCTGGCTTTTTTGCTAGAGGTACAACTGTTCCTCCACAGGGGGAGGAATAAAAATAAATCTGATCTATCAGAAAAGCTACGTTTGGAGACACAGTTCAGGCCTCCAGCCACAGTGAGGCTCCTCAGAACTATGCACATCCTGATTTGGACTAGCACGTCCACCCACCTGTAACGTAGCTCATCTGAAAAGGGGTACCAAGAGTACCCTGGAAAGATTGGGAAAGAGGGAAGATGCGAAGGGCTAAAAGTCTGAGAAATTACAGGAGATGAGAGAAGAGAGGTAGAATAGATTTGGTCCTGATGATGAGGAACATTCTCAGGCCTGGGAGGGTCCAGTTGAGCTCAGGCAGAAGTTCTTGAGAGCCACTCTGAGTAGGGCAATGGTTGACAACAGGAAGCAATGAAGAAGGGGGAAAATGCTTTTCCCTGGGGGGCATGGGCTCCACAGCAGCTCTGTCTGGGCTAGGGTGCCTTTCTTCATGGTTAGCAGATCCATCCTCCACAGTCTCAGAATGAGGGTGTGCTAGAAAAAAAGGAATTCCTCAGCTGAGGAGATTTTCTGCAGCTATTTCTTTGTATGAATCCACCTCTAAATTCATTTTTCAAATATTTGATGCTCTCTCTCTTAATCATATATCATGATTAAGTCAAGCCATATAAACTTGTCAGTTTTGAAGTTTGAAAAAATCTATCAAAATTGACAATTTCTTATGATTCCACTTAATATTGAAGTGACGAATAGGTTCCTTGGGCACTGCATTTTCATCTTCTCACAGACAATACTTCATGGCTGGGGAATCCTGTGTGCTCCTAAAGGTCTCCGAGGCCAGGCTGTCCCCAGAAAACCCAGGAATAACACTGACATGACAGCTGCTGAAGTCCTTGATAAGTCTGCTACATGGAGGAAAGAACACTTTCCTGGTGTGATTAATCAGTGACTTAGCCAGATTGTTAAACTCCAATGTAAGAGCCAAACTCTACCTGCCCTAGTCTCAATAAATGACCTCACCAACTACATCTCAGAGGATAGAGGTTTTTGGGTAGGAATTTCCTCCAACTCTATGTGTTAGCCTCCAGATGAATTCAGATTATCTAGATGTCTTCAGGCATATTGCTGAAGAATAAGCTTAGAAAGTATATTTTACCTTCTGATTATATTGAATCAGAAGACAAATATAAGATAATTCAAAGGTGTATAATTGTTTATCCCTGTGCAGAGTGACATCAACAACCCATCCACCACAGGGTGATTGTACTGAAATATAAATCAGAATGTGTCATTTTGTAATTTGATGACCTCTAGTGCCTTCTCTAGGTTCAGGAATTCCACTGCTTCAAGATCCTACTACTTAGTCCTTCAGCTCTCTTACCCTGGAATGCACCCTGCATCCATTCCTGCTGATTTTTCATCCTGTATTTTTTTTCTGTCCAGAATTTTCTTTCTTTCTTTCAAGAGAGAGAGAGACAGTGAGAGAGAGAAAAAGAAAGAATCATTTTTTTAATTTAGTTTTTATCTGGTTTTCTTTGTTCTGACATTTAGTTGTGTACGTGGTGCTGGGGTTCTAACTCACATTCTCACAACATGCCAGGCAAGTGCCATAACCACCAAGCCACCACTCCAGCCCCCAAAAGAATTTCCTTGATTTAAACTTTGTTTCGTCAAAGAAGTATTTGAGTAAGATGCCCCATCCTGAAGGTGTCATATCTTCTTACATGTACCTCTGTCCTTGCTTTTATCCCCTACAGGCTTAGAGTTAGTTTACGAACTCATCTCATTTTGGGTAGGAACCACCTGAAATAACAGCTGCTCAAAATGTGAACTGAATGAAGAATATAGAATTGTCTAGAAATTTACAACTTAGCTCCCAGATCCTAAAAATTTAAGTGTACATTTTATATAATAATGTTACTGTACTGAGAAAGTTCACAATTTAATTTAAAATTTTGCTCTTTGTTTTCTGAGGCAGACAACACCATACTATATAACTAGTTTTTAATTCTAAAAACTATCCTTAGCATTCTCATTTATTTTTAAAAATGAGAAAAAGACTGGAGTTTCTTTCTATATATTTGATTGATAAATATGGACTTTATATTCATCAATGTGTTTTAAATAATTTTCACCTGAGCTCCAACTGAAGAACTAAACTTGAATATCTGAAACATAGCATACCTTCAGATAAAAATAATCATAACTGCATCTTCTAGTAAGTCAAAGCAAAGCAACTTCTATCTACTTCTTTTTCTTGTCCCAAATATTATTTCTATAGGCTCCAGTAACCACCTAGTGACATTTCTCCTAAGTCCAGTCCCCCTTTGGATCTACTTTTTCCTTTGGTTTTATTAAGAGCCTCAAGGCTTAGAATCACTGAGCAGCAACTGGATCCACAGTGCTATCCAGATCACTCAGAAGGCATATCCCTGCCTGGTGGATGTTCGATTGAAATAAACTAAGATGACACGGAAGAACAGTGAAGATGAATGGCTTGAGCTGATGGGTAGCATTTGGAAGTGGGTTTTGTTTTCTTCGAGAACTGTTGTGTCATTTTTCTTCGTCTTATCCTGTCTCTGCTGTTTCTGTCTAGGGGATGTCTTTTAGTGTGAAAAATTGAGTAATGGCTTCATGAAAGTCCCAAGAAAACACCTCCTGGATCCTGGCTTATCCTCAATTCCTATCACCTTCTCCCACACAGTAAAGGACCTGCTTATGTTTTTCCTATTAGTCCTCAATCATGACCCAGGAAATCAGCCTCTGGACTGAATGGGAGCAAGTTGCAGGTAAAGCAACAACAACAATAAATACAGCAGGCTGTTGCTTTGGGCTTCTTTGGATCAGTCATTTATTCTTAAAAGAGTTTTGATGAGGTAACTTTTAGCTTTCAAACTGTTCACTTAAGGTATAAATCAGAAGCTTCCAGTATCTTTTTGCTGTAACTGGCAATTGGACATGAGTAAGATGACAGCCAAGGGCCAAAAGAAACTAAAACTCCAATGCTAACGCTGAAAACCCAAGAAAAACCAAATGTTATAATAATTATTTTACAGACTTTAATTGATTGTATGTGTAAAGTAAAATTACTAAATACACATTAAAAAATCCAACTTCTTCTAACTGTCTGGTTCTCACCGTTATTTCCCAGCATGGTGACCAAGACACAAGCTCCAGCTGTCTTCATCAGCTAGGTCTTAGTTGGTACAATCTGGCTGATTTTCAGAGTTACATATTGAGGTATATAAATAAAAATAGTCACCCCTACAGTTTCTGATTCCAGTGTAGAAGAATCTATGCTTAAGAAAAGCTCCAGATATAGTCCACTTTGCCAGCAAAATATGAAAGGAATCTGCAGCAAGTTTTTTCTCCACCAAACCTTACTTTTTCCCTGATCAAGTCTAGAATTGACAAGTCTCTTTCACTGAGGATTCCTAGCAATCCTTCTCTGACCTTCCAATACTCAATTTGCATTGTGAATTAAGTCAAATTGAATAAATCAGGTTTCCCAAAACTGCAGAATGGGTTCTTCCTTCTTGCATTGCATTACTTGCCTCTCTGGTAACTTGTAAAAAATGTAGACTCTTGGATTCCAGAATGTACTGAATTCCAATCTTGATTTTTAACAAGGTTGCCACAGTATGTGTATACACATCAAAGCTCTGCTCTATCCCATCACCTTTGATAATCTTCAAATTGATCTTTACAAGTCAACCCTAATCATTTTCCTCTGGGCTAAATTCTCCAAAAATCTATCCATCCAGTTCTTCAATCACTTCAGGATCAGATCTTGCCCAGGCCTTCTACTGAGAAAATAATGAAGGCTTGACCTTAAGGCTGAGCTATTGGGCCCTGCTGCCTGCTTGAAAAATCCTTATTATCAGTATAGACCTTCTCTACACTTAATATCCAACAGGATCATTTATAGCCCACTTCCACTGGCATTGCAGCAGGGACATGGTATTTAATTTGCAGATTTCTGAGAGCACTATTAGTCTAAAATTTCATCTGTTAGCTGTTATCCCTTCTATGAAATAGAAGACATAATCTCAAGTTATTTAACAAAATCATGGAAATTGATAAGAGGTTTGTCATTATACTTTGCAGCTCATAGTCTTATGTTAATCAATAGTCAATCTCTCCATTGAGACAAGACTCAAAACCATCACACTGAAAATTATTAAGGTTGATGTTAAATCAAAATTAAAAATGAGTAACATATTTGATTAGCAAGCTTGTTCTTTTAAGAACATATGTAAACAATACAATGTGATATATGGAGGAATGAAGTACAGTTCCTTGAAGTACTTGAAATTCTGATAGAGGATGAATATTAAGAAATTGAAATTTGACATGTTAAAAGGTGTCAGATTATGCCTTTGGTTACACCATCAGCTGAATTCCAAATTTAATAAAACTGATTATTTGGCTGCCAATCAAAATTAACTGAGACCTTACTATGTTCTGGGGGTAACAGCTCTGGAGAGTGACCATTCTTTACCCAATATTTACTGAAAACCTACTAATGTGCTAGACATTGTGTACTCTTAGATTCAAAGATGAGTTAAGATACTGTTACTGCCCTCAAAGAGTTTACAACCTACAAGAGCAATACACAAAAATAAAAATGAATTTGAAATGTAAAATGAAGTTCTCTGGAGCATTTATTAGTTATAGGGAACAGGGGTGCTCTCAATGAGAAGGATCAGTTCTGTCTGGGAGGCTGCAGTTTCATAGAGGCAATTCCTTTTTTTTTTTTTTTTTTTCATTTTTTTCCACACTAGAGATTGAGACTAGACGTGCTTCACCACTAAGCTACATCCTCAGTCCTTCTTATTTGTTATTTTGAGACAGTCTCACTAAGTTGCTGAGGCTGGCCTTGTACTTGAGATCCTCTTCCCCCAGCCTCCTGAGTCACTGAGATTACAGTCACGAGCTGCTGTACCTGGCTTTCATAGAGGTGATTCTTAAAAGACTTTTTCAAGAACAGCAAAAGATGAAGTCAGGCAGTATGTCACATTCACAGTCCTGTAGGAAGTTTAATATGCTTTGGGTTGGGTCTGGGGAGGACAGGAAGATGGAAATGGCAGAGGCAGTACATGCATGTTAATGGATTTGGACATGTTTTCCATGAGTGAATGGGAAGCTTGCAAACATTTCTTTGTAAATAGAGAAAAGCCTCCATTTCTAGATTGAGCCCATTACACAAATTAATTCACTTAATTCTCAAAACAATTTTGTGAGATAAATATCCTCATTTTCAGGTGAGGAAACCAGTTCAACACTTCACAACTAACAAGTAGTAAATAATTTAAATTTTAAATGTAGCCTTACTCTGCAAATAAATCAACATTCTTACAAGGGTTTTAGTTTGGCTTGAGTTTTTTTTTTTTCTTTCTTTGTTGTTTATTTGTGTCTTTTGGACTATTAATCTCCATCCAATTCTGTCCAAATCTGGAAAGAGATAGTTTTTATTTATCTTGCTCAGAGGTCTGTTTGATTCTGTAGTCTGTGTTTTTACATAAAAGAATAATATATGATCCCTGATATCAACAAATTAGCAAGCTAGATGGAGATTTAGGTCTACTACAGATAAAGCAAATACACATATTGACTAAAAGAGTGGGAGGAGTTGGGGGTGGTAGGTGGTGGGGGAATGTTCTGTTTGGAGCAACCAGAGAGGTCTAAATGGCCAGTGTGGGACTGAAGTTGGAAAGTGAGGACAAGTTAAGCAAACTAAACATCAAGACAGCTAAATCTCTCCACCTAACCATGTGACCCCACCCAGTTCAATTTGTCCTGTCCCCCTCTCTTCCCATTACACACGCTGAGCTCACATACCTCCACCTCTCTGACCAAAACACGGAGAGGGAAATCCAATTCCTCTTCACTTTCTCTCTAAGTTTCTCTAACCAGAGAGAGAAAAAAACCAACAGAGGAATGTTTCCTGGTCTTCTCCTACGTGTACTACCATAGAGCATTCCTAGCTGTCAGGGGAAAGCAGGCGTCTTCTCTACCTTATGGGAGAACTTGATAAACTGGACGTTGGTGCTTGATAGGGATTTAAGGCAGAAACAATGAAATCTATAAAATACCTTCCCAAGCCTGGTTTATATTGATTATTCTTCCTGCTATAAAATTCTAATGTGAATATCAGGAGCTGAAAAACATAGTGTTTTTACTAGTTTTATTTTTTAAATAAAATCCTAATTTTCCTCTAGGCAGATGAATTGCTCAGGTAGATTAGGGTAAAGTTAATGTGCCTGAAGAAGAACAGAAAAAAAAAATTAGTAATTCTGTGTCATGGAAAAATGTTGAGACTCCAGAATGATGGGAATTTTCTTACAGCTTTTATTTTTTATCCAAATTCCAGTCACCCCTTGGCCAAGATACAGCTGCAAATTTGAGAATATTTGCAAAAGTCATGTCTTTCCATTAAAATAAAAACATCTTCACTAAAAATACTCTGTCAAATTACAGATGTAATAGGTTATATAAGACAAAAACTGCTCGTTCACCCTGAGTAAATTTCATAAACTTTACTCTATAAATGAATCATTATTCAACAAAGGTTGAATAACATATATAGTTTTAAAGGCTTCATTTTTTGAGAGAGAGAATCTAATTAGTTTTTCATGTGGTTTTTGTTGCTCAGACACTTCATTGCATGTGTGGTGCTGGGATTCAAACTCTTATCCTCACATATGCCAGGTAGGTGACGTAATGGCTGAGCACTGCTCCAGCCCCAAATAATATATACATATTTTTTTAAAAAGGTTTTTTGTTCGGTTGGCTTTAATTTATTTTTGTTGTTGTTGTCCTATTAAGCCTCCACCTAACTCTGTCCTATTCTATTAAGAAATATTTTTATGTGTCTTACTCAAGGTCTTTATTTAATGTTGAAATATATGCAATATAACCAATTCTAATGTACTTAGTGTATTTAAACTTTAAAATATCGTGCTTTTTATCTCATCAATTAATTTGAATGATTTCTCACACATGAACAGTTTATTAAAATATATGGTCTGTTTATTTCTGAGGCTTTCTACTTATTTAAATCCTTTTGCCAAATTTGTACCTATTTATTTTTTTAGAAGCAAATGCCTATATACACATTCACTGTTAAGAATCTACCACATTAACTCCTGTTCTGCTGCCAAAGTTAACCTCCTGGAGTTTTCTAATATGTGACTCTCTGCATAGTGACAACACAAAGGCATATCATGACAAAGAGAGAAGGGTTTTGCTCTCCTGGGGCCATGATTAAAACTTTCCAGCACCTCAGGCCCTCCAGACTGCGCTTTCTGTTGGCCCCTGGGGATTTGGTATATGCTTGTGTATAAGGTAAGGGCAAAAATAGTGCAAATTGGAGAGTGCACACTGAAATTAGGAAAAGGGTGAGGGGAATGCACCCAACAAAATGTGCCATTGTTTGGCGATAAGGCCATCCCTTCCCACCATGCTGTCCAAGGCAGCGCTTCTCACTGTAGGTAAATGGAGCCCAGCGCTGTGAAGCATTAGGTTTTTAGAACTGAAGTTAAACTGATAAATTAGACCTCATTTATTGAACAGCAGTTAGAGCTGATTGCCTAGGGAGTCGTTTGACACCTTTGAAGACCCTGCTAACTTAATTGGTGATAGTTTGGGGGCTGAAGGAAACATTTAAGGCAGGAGCAGCAGGACACCGTGCTGCATGGAAATGGAGAGGGTGAGCACTCTCTCTGACAAGGGGAGTCATATATAGATTTTTGTGTCCATTGTTTTCGCTTATTTGTGTGTGTGCTTTACTCAGTCAATCAAATATAATTGACACCACTGGGTTCTGTTGTTTTGTAGATGACAGGAGCTAATGCAAGGGAAAAAAGCTGGAAGTAAACTTCCCCCTGAAAGCTGTGAAAAGGTTTTTCCACAGAGCCTGTGACATTTTTTGCTCAATTGTATTAATTGATGTACTGACAAGGCACTTGGAAAGATGATGGATACTGATCACTACACCCTTTTTAAGGTTGGATTATATCTTGCTATTAGCATAAGCATTTGCTTGTATAAGATGTGAACAGTAAGCAGAACAAAAGAAGAAATAACAAAGCTGCTTACCTGTGATATGCACCTGGCACAGGAAGAGCTAAGTTTTTACCATGTGAAGGTGCCCAGGCTGTGCTGGAGATGGGTATTTAGCCAAGGACGAGCTCCCAACTTTGAACTTAACATTACTTCTCTTGTCCTGTGATCTCTGAGGAGGTTCTGCCCCAGTTTTTTAATCATTGGCTCAGAGCAGCAAATGATTCTAAGAGTTGCATAAAGTCAAAGTCTTAATTGCCAGGGTAGAAAGCTGAGGAAAACATACCAGTATTAGAATATCTTGGTACCAGAGCAGCCAAATTATTCATGCTAAAGGAGCTATAGGTTTTAGAATGTTCATTTCTCAGAGTCAGTGACAGTGGCAATGATGCGTTAGAGTAGGCCACATGGCTTATCAAGACAGTGCCAGGGCGAAATGACTTTGACTACTTGGGATAAATCTATTTTAAAAAGACCTTGTCTAGTTAAAAAGAGAGGATGCAGAGTAAGAAATGCATTTTTGTCTGCAGTTGGCCTGAAAGTTGCAAGAATACAATCCATGGATCGTTTGAGTTATCTAAAGTCATACAAAATTATCTTGTTTCTTCCTTGGATCATCTTTGGTGTTTAAATCACCTTGAGTTGTCTGAATCCTAAATTCATAGCGCAAATGTTTTCAATCATACTAGAAAAACTCTAATTTAACAAATTAGTAGATTATGGAGTTTTCTTCTTTCTAACATCAGGAATTTTCTATATTTTCTATTGTTTGGCATTTAAATCTTGACTTGCATCATTCAGTATCATAAAATTGAGAGGGAGAACTAGGATAGGATAGAAAGAATAATTTCTATTTTCCACATTCTTCATGGAAACACCTGTAGCTAAATGCACAGTTCAAGGAAGGCAGAAGCACAGACAAGAAAACACTTGATAAACCACATCACAGAATTTCTACAATATAGCCTAAGCAAAAATGAAACCCAGTTTTCCATGAAGCCAGATACCCTTATCATGTTTCAGGAATCAAGAACAGGCATGTAAATATAAGGAAGAAATCTCTAAAAGCTCAAAGTGGGTAGATACTTTTGTCCTTTCTCAGAGAAAATCCTTAAATTCATTCATTCATTCAACATGTATTTATGTGTGCCAGGCACTGGAGATATAATAAGGAGCAAAAAATGATGGCATCTCTGCTTGCAGGGATCATTCAGCTAATATAAGAGAAAGACATTAATCAAATGATAAACCCAAATCAACGTAAAAATAAGAATGTGGTAAGTGCTCCAATCAAGAGGTAACTGCTACTATGAGAGTTTATAATTGAGAAACTTTATACTAATTAAGGATCTAAGGAATAGTTCACTAAGGAAACTGAACTGAAAAAATAAAGAATGAGATACTGATGAGAGGTAGGGGACACAGAAGAAAGTGAGAACCTTTTAGTTGTGTGCATATGTCAGGCGGGAGTAGTGCAGTCTTAGGATTTCAAATACGCCAGAGCAAAATTCAGAGAGTGACCAGGAATGTGGGAGGAACTGGGACACAGTGCAATAAAGAGGGGCCTGAGAAAACTGGGCCAGAAGCTTAGAAACAAGGGCCACTTGAGTATGCTGCCCTCTGCCAAACTCACTTCCTATTAACCTTTGCTATCTTTCTTTCTGAGATCTCAGGAAGTGGCAGTAGGTTATGAAATAATGGCAAGGATCTAGGTACCTAAACACACATCTACATGGCAGAGCAAGAGAAAAAGTGTGAAATGAATGGAATGGATCATTTGTGGCTGGGAGAATTCTACCTTGCAATTTGATCAGCAATCTTTGTTTACATTTGGAGCAAAATGAATGCTTATTCTTGAAAAATATCGACTTCATCATTAATATAAACTTGGAAAAAATTCAGATTAGGCAACGAAGAAATTTGTCAGAGTGATAAGTTTATACCACAGTGACATCAAAGCCACCTTGGATTTTGTTCTTAATACCTCTAGAGAAAAACAGACACTGTTTTTGAAAAATAATGTGAGGAGTTAGACTTTTTCAGAAATCCTTGCTACCAAGATGCTCTAGAGAAGATCTATTGGCAGAAGAAGGCTTAGGTCTCACTGATTGCTGGCACCTTGGCCATGGCGATAGCAGAGCAGATGCCATCTGCAGTTCCACTGCCCTGCAGAGAAGCTGCAGCAACACTTTGCCCACTTTCATCTCTGAAATCCTATAGAGATTACAATATTAAAGAATTAACAGCATCTATGACTAGGTCCTCAAAAACAATGAACAGGAATGTAATCTTCCTGATATAGATGATTCTGACAGAAAAGCTGCAGCAACTTGGAAATGGAGCTTGCTGTAACTGGACCTGAGCTCTTACAAGCCTGGGGAAATATACCTAACTGGAGATCACAGAACTGACCGTTCGTAAGCGCTTTTGATAAGACACAAAGAAAGAGGTTGAATTATCAGAAAGCATTCCCAGAGATTAGAAATGCAGTAGTTTCAGCAACAAGTCATATGATTTTGTATATGATTAGCCAAGGTTCAGTTGTTCACCTATGCACACGCACACATGCGCGTGCACACACACACACCCCGTACCTTACATAGGGTATACTGAAGTTACCTATTACAGGGAAGCCTTTTCTGTCACTGTTTGCCCCCCACACCGTGCTCTCATTTCCCTCTCTGAATTTACATGCAATTCTTCCCTGCGTAGAACGGCTGACACCCACCCACACGTCATCATGCCTAGTTAAGACCTGCGTGCATGGCTATTAGAGTTCACCAAAATCCTTTCTTTCTTCTTTCCTTCCTCTGCTTTCCCTCTCTCTCTCTCTCTCTCTCTCTCTCTTTTTAAGAGAGATGGACAGGGAGAGAGAGAGAGAAAGAGAGAATCAATTTTCATTTAGTTTCTCATGTGGCTTTTGTTACACTGACACTTTATTGTGTATGTGGTTTGAACTTGTGTCCTCATGCATGCCAGGCAAGTGCTGTAACCACTGAGCTACTGCCCCAGTCCCTCTCTCTCTCCTTCTACTACCCCCAGCCCACTCCAATTGTTTTCTCCTTTCTACTCAGAATTACATATTGTGGTATGTTCATTTCATCTACCCAGCAAAACTGTAAGGTTAAGGTCAACAGGGAGCACTTACGAATCGCGGCTAGCTATCTATGGCTGTATTAAGAAAAAAAAACACTCCAAAAACTTGATGGCTTAAACATTCACTACTTGTCTTTATGCAAGTCTGAAGGTCAGGCATGTAGTTGTTCTGATCTGTGCTGATTTTAGCTACACTCCTAATAGTCAGCTGTGAGTCTAGTGATGTTGGCTGGGCTCTCTCTCATCTCTGAAGCCTGGGTTGGGACAGCTGGCAGATTGGACCCTGGTTCATGCAGTTTCTCAGTCTCTAGCAGGACTGGATATCTTGCTCACATGGTGGAGGTAGTGGACCTAAGACAGCATGGCCTCTTGTGGCTTAATTTAAACACTGTCACTTCTATTTCATTCTAGTGACCATGTTTGCGCACAATACATATGCAAAATGGACATGAATAATAAATAGAATAACACAGTATGTCATCTATGTCAATTCCAAACTTCCCTCACATATGGTGAAGGGAAATGCTAGGAGTCTCTTTCTGTCATCAACCCTTGTCCATATCATCTGCCATCCTCTTTTATGTTTCAGGCCTGTCTAGGATTTGTAAAAAGCCACAACAAAATAATTACCTCCTTCTAACAACTAAGAATTTTATACGTCTCTGCAATTAAAGCAAGTGTCTGTTAAGTGATCTTATCTGCCATACCTTCTCACTACTGCTATAAAAAAAATCAGTTGTAATGAAAACCAACAAAAACATGGCTCATCTCAGGTTCTGCAGATATGCCTGCCACAAGTTCCTACATCTGCCAAGAACCACCTACTTATCTGACTTCCTCACCAGCGGGAAACAAAGTTTTGTAAACCCTGTTCACTTTGAACAAAAATTTCTGGACTCAAAGAAGCCATTAGCAATCGTTCCATTAGTGAACTGACCATCAGTGATCTGTTCCTTATTTGGTGCATATTCTCTGTTTGACCTTCCAATACCCCTCTCCACTGCCAGTATTTCCAATACCATGTCTAAAATTGCCTACTTGGTGTTTCACTGGGGTTGTGCTGCATAACTTCTTAATTCCAATGTATGTTCTGGCAGACTCAGTGTTTTATATCTCCCTCCATCCTGTGCTGTGAAACAGTTTGAATTCTTAATAAGTATGCAATTCATTTACAACAAAATACAAATCTTTGGTAAAGAATCTCCTCCAAACCAGGGAGAACTAACTAGTTTAAAGTTAATATTTCATGACACATTTCGTAGAAGAATGGGCTAATTCTTACAAGAATCATTTTGCACCACCCTGCTGGCCAGGGCTGCACATCACCCAACAATATGACCCCAGGTGACGCCACCCTAGGAGGAGATTGTGAGAGTTGGTTCCAGGTGGACTCATAAGACAAGAGTAGACTTTTCCTTCCATGGTCCCCTGGAGATCAGCCCTCTGACCATGGGGCCTTTTGCCTGAGCCAGCATTGGGACATAGGCTTCCAGCCCCACAGGAGCCTGGCTCCAAGAGTCTGGGGTCAAGAGTTTCTTTTCAGAGTTCACACCATTGAGCCAGCTAAAATATGCTTTTCCCTGACCACAGGAAAGATGAAAAATTTCCACAAAAGACAAATGTTCCTACAGAAAGGCAACATAACCAGATTTCAACTGACTTCTGGGTATCCTGTAGAAAAGTATGTGACTGCTTTCCCAAATAAACCACCATGTTCAGAAAACCCACCATGCCTCACATCCCTTCAACCCATGACACAGATTCCTCCAATTATCTTTCCTTTTCCATATCTGCTTCCTACTTTTGCTCTGCACTGTTTTTCATTTGGCCTTCCTGCTGTGTCCCAATCCAATCTTTTTTATTGAACCTCACAAATCCCTATCCCAAGCTTATCAAAGAGCTCCTTTGTCTTCCAACACTTCCCTAATGTCTTGTCCCCTGCTAATCTAAACAGAAGCCTGCCCTTTTCCTAGACTCAAGACTCCAAGGAAAAAAACACTTGTTTCTTGTACTCCATATCCTAAGGGTCAAGATGTAGGAGAGCCTCGTGCTCACTTCTCAGGATGATTTTCTCTCTTGTTTTAAAAGACACTGCATCTTTGACACAGCAAAGTGGCTATGCAGCCCTGTACCCTTCTCTCTGCCGTTTTGTACTGACCTGCCTTCTTATTCAATGTAGATTTTGGTGTCTGGTTTAGGCTTTCTCTCTCACCACTTTCAGTACTTCCTATTTCCAATGACCTTACCTCCAGCAGGCCAGTCTTTTCTGCCATCTGCTTCTGCGGCTACAGCCACATCTCAAACTTCTCCACCTGTGAAGTTAAACATTCACATGTCCTTTTCTGATCTCAAACACCTTTCTTCCAAATTCTCTCATCTGTTGTTCCAATGATAGCCATTCTTCAACTCATAGAAATCTCCTCCCAATTTTTTCAAGCACTATTGTAGACACCAGAAATACAAAGTTCAACAAGATACACTGGTTCCTACCCATAAGGCGTTTATTCTAATGGAGGGAAACAGATACACAAAAAAAATCAACAAAAAAATGCAAAGATGAAAATCAAGTCAGTGATGGAGACTGACGAGAGGCTGTTTTAAACTTATGTGTCAGGAAATTCTCCACAGAGGATACAGCATTTACTCTGAGAACAAAGTGACAGAATCAGCTTTTCAAAGAGCCATGAGAAGCACATTTTACAAAGAAGAAAACCACTTTTGCAAAGGCACAACTATGAGCACTATTTGAGAGTGTTTACGGGGCAGCAAGAAAGCCAGGCTGCTAATTACTGTGAGCCAGGGAAAGAATGCAGTAGTAAATAAGATGGGAGAGGCAAGGAGGGAACAGTTCCTATAAGATTCTGTTGCTCAGAGAAAGGAATTTGGAATCCTATAATACATATAAATTCAAACTATTGGAGGAAGATTTTTGTTTGTTTTTAGGAGTTTTATTGGTTGGTTTCTTTTTTCATTTTTTTTTTAATTTGAAGAGCAACATTTGATTTAGAGTTTTCAGATCACCCACCTCTTGCTTTCTCCTTCCCATGCCTTCAAATGCTTTCTCTCTCCTCATTTCCATTTCTGTTTAAGTGCACTCAATTCACTCCTATCTCATAAGAAAATATTTCCTTTCTGTCACCTCTCTCCTTAGCCTGGCTTTCTCTCTCCCGTTTTCACAGTTACCCTCCCTGCCTCCACTTACCCATTGCCCCTTACTCCTGCACCTAGCTCTCCGCTCAGTTCTTGTGGAAGTCACTGCTGCTGATGCTGGTGTTCACTCAGGCAGTAAGCTCTCTTCAGCCCCATCCTGGCCTCCCTCAAGAGCCCTACTGAAGCCATTTCTCCTGGCTCACCACGGGGACTCGCTCCTAAGATGTCCTCAACTTTTTCTGACTGCTGCTTTTTACACAGGTTTTACTTCTGTCTGGCCTTCTGTGTTGATGTGGGCCAAGGGTCCACGCTACACAGTCCACTCACTGTGCCAGAGCAGCTCATCTTCACGCCCTGCACCTCCTAGCACACATACACACAGCCTCCACCCCATCTACATTTTAATGTCTCACGAATCCAAATCTCCAGCCATATCTCTTTACTGGACTCCACATTTGCGTGGATATCCCTCAAGGCCCATATGTCCCAACCCGTCAGAAATGCAATGCACCATCTATCCAAAATGGCAGCTCTTGTTATGTTCTTGATGTCATTTACCTATCTAGAATCTCTGTGTTTTCTTATCCTTATCTCTTACAACCAAAATTCCCAATGCTACTTTGCCATAGTGAAAGCTGCGTTCCTAGTTACGGATGAATCTGATTTGGAGACTGTCATCTCTTCCATGGAATACAGTCCATCCTATCTCCATTATCAACACTTTTAGGTCTTCTCTGTATTCCAATTAGAGTGATTTTTCTAAATTAAAAAAAATTTTAGTTCTTCGTTGCCTTCAAAATAAAGTACAAACTCCTGGATATAGCTTTTGCAGGTCTTAATGTCTTACTCCACCATCTGCAACCAAGACACAATAATCATTTTCACATTCATCAACGTGAACTCTCGCTTACAGACCTTTGAACATACTACTTGCTCTCTTTGAAATCTCTTTTCTCACTGCTTTGACCCTGCAGTAATACAGTCTTCAGCTCTAGGTCTGGAGGTTGCTTCCTGTATCCCACATGTCTATCATTTGTACTTTATTGATTTCTGTAGCTCCCTTTGTGATCACCTTGTAAGGAAATGGAAGTACTAACTATCCTGATTTGTATACACTGTGCATGTATCAAATGATCACACTGTGCCCCATAAGTATGCACAATTATGTATCACCTAAAATTAAATTTAAAAAAGATTTATCAAACTGAATTATGTTTCTTTTTATTTTTATTCCTTTTTAGACATTAAGTTCCTGAAGATCACATACCCTGTTTGTTCCTTCATTCATCTCTTAGCATCAATTAGCAGATTCTAGCATATATATAGGTCATAATTTTTTAAATGATATTATGCCTTCACAAAATAATTCATTATTTTCTCAAAACAATGATTTATTGTCTCATAAATAGGCTTTGCAGTTATTGCATCTGTAATCTTCCTTCTCTATGATAGTTAGTGACTTGTAACTGGAAGGGGTATGAGGGGAATAACTTGGTGAAGAAGAATCAAGAGGCTTGGCCTTCTCATGTCTCCCTTCCTCCTTCTCTTCTGCTTCCCTGAGCCTGTTGCAATTTAACCCTTCCCTTGATCTTTCAGTTGGAAAAAAAGTTTTTTGAGTTAGAGAATCTTCTTTAAAAAGAAACACTGTTTTTCAAAAGAAAATATGGAAAATTACAATGCAGGATATTGTGTGAAGAATTTTTTTTTCGTAATCCATGCTAAAACTTGACAAAACTCGGTGAATGCAAATATAAACATTATAAACACATTATACCAAAGAGATCACTACCTGACCATTTTGCATCTTCTACTATGCAATCCTTTTCACCTCCATCCCTCCCTCCCTGATACTCACCAACAATATGGCACCATTGAGTTCTGGAAATTCTCCATCATCTATACAAGGTTTGAAGGCTAAGTCAGGAATCTCCTCACTTGCTGCCCTTCACCCATTCCACATTTCCAGCTTATTCTATTTCTTTCTGATAACTATATGCCTAAACCAGAGAAAGGGGAGAGGGAAGGGAATTGCACACATGCAATGGTATCTGCAGCAGGTTAGGAGACCTAGGGAGAACATCCAAGACAGAATTAGAGATATAAGAGACCATTAGTCAAATATCCATGAAACACAGAGGGGAGAGGAAGCAGGCAAAGGCTATGAGATCTCAGACCACGACACAGTTCTGACACTTGGGAGAAAGAGAAGAAAGGAGAACCAGGAAGAAAGAGCCTCACAAGTCAATGAGGCTCTGAGGAAGTTCCAGCCAAGCCAAAGGGTGGTTCCATCAAGAAGATCCCATGCCATCAGAAGCAGACCAGCACCAGTACCTCTGCTATGCTGAGTCATTGGGTGAGAGCAACCTAGCAGAGGCCTGTCACGTCTGCCTAGGGTTTGAGAGAGGTAGAGGGGAGATGCATGACTAGTCTCTAGTGAGTAGGAGCCAAGTGTACCTAAAATGGACAGGAAAACCCTCTGCAACAAAGAACAACAATCAGGCTTAAAATGTCAGTGCTGCTCAGGTTGAGAAACCTAGCTTTAAATCAAATTAACCAAATATCAAAATTTCAAAGAATGTATGTAGTTCTTTCTTCATCAAAGACTGCAAAGCAGTGGAGGAGGTGAGCATGGAGAAGCTGGTAGCAACCACGTGGCACATCATTACATAGACAGACAGCATCGTAGACCCCAAATTCTACCTTCCACATTTGCTCATTTCTTACCTCAGTCTACGAAAGAAATCACACACACATTGAGAACTATGTGAAGATCGAAGGCCACATACCCTCAGGAGCCCTGATTTATCCACAGCCTTTGGTATATGTGTTCCTTAATTCATTCTCATTGACTGCAGGGTTGAGGGAGGACAATTTTGTCAGAAGAAAATGGCCTAAAATTCTACCTTTCTATGCAACATGTACTGTGTTCTTCACATGGTTATCATTTTTAACTTAAAACTTAACAATTTAATAAGTTGTAGTTATGGATGGGGATAAGAAAAGTCCTATTTTCCTTTCCTACATTGATCCAAACACCCTTCTTTATTCCATTTCTTCAAATTGAAGCTCTAGCTGTGGAAATATACTCTGACCAGTCCTCTGACAGATCACTCTCAGGGCCAAGAGTGGATTTTCTCAGAGCAGATATGAGAATATGAGTCTTGGAAATAATTTATTTGAAAATATGAAAGTAGCCCAGAACATGAGATCACTCTTGGCAGACTGAAAAAAAGAAACAGAATTGGCTTTTGTGCTTCCAATGTGCACAACTATGGTTAGCCTTCCCAGAGCTCAGCTGAAGGTCTCAAGAAGAAATCAGACACAGAAAACTTTTAAAAAGAAAAACCTGTTCAATCCCCTGCCTCTGGCTGGTCCACAGGAAAAGGAACAGTAGATTATGTAGACAGAGTGATGTCACTGCCAGCTAATAGTCCTGGGGAAAGAAGAATTGGAAAGATCACCTCAGTGGAGGGGTAGAGGCGACCTGCCAACTTCCAGTGTCCATTTCACTCTTGTTCCACTTTACTGCAAATAATTATTGGCAGGAAAGTTTTATAGAAGGGTCTAGAAGAATGAATAAGGAGAGTTGTCAGAGTTATAAAATGAATTTCTTGGTTTATGAACTTTTGAAAATCTGGTTTGGCCTTATACTTAGCATGGTATGAAGGGCCAACAAAGCTATCACAATCTGATAATAAAATTATATAATGTCTCTTTTCTTTATAGTTAATGTAGACTTCACTTCCAAGGGTAGGGTCGGGGTAGAGAGCTGGTATTGGTTTCCCATAGGAACCTGGTTTCCACTCATGGCAGATATTCAAGGAACTGGGCCTCTTGCTTGGGGCTTCTATGTTATGTAAGGAAATTCAGATAGAAGAGTATGTGCGGAGTCTCTGGAGGCTGAGACAAACCAAGTACTTTTAAACTCACCTGTGCCTTTTAAATCTTCATAAAATTCAAGGAAAAGGATTTTCCTTGTCTTTTAAATCCATGGGAAACAAGGAACCAATTTGGAAGTCACAAAATTTGGAGACCATTGTTCTACAAACACTAAGACAGTGATTCCTATAGCTGAGCCACAGATCCCTTTTTGTATACCTGCCTGTCTTGCCTCACTTCAAAAATAAATGCAATAACAGAAATAAAATGCCTTGGCTCCGTGAAAAGCAAGACGCACTGGAGGAAACACTTCTTTAGTTAATTTCTTCTACTGTGATGGGCGGAGGCCTGGAGGACAGTAAGAGCAAAACATGCAAGTCCCCCTGTTGTACGTCTACTCACGTCTGCTACCCAGGTCTTTGCATTTTGATCGTTCCCCTTGACCAGAAAATGTAGAATGCAAGTGTGTGTTCTTAGATGCAGAAAAAATAAACATCCACTAGCTTCGCCCACGAGGAGGCTTCAGCTTGCAGAGCAACTGCCTCATGTAATAGACCACAATGTTTACATGATTCACTACAGCTTTTGACACTCTTCACAAATCAAATCTGATTGGGTTTCTCATTGAAGCGATCTGACAGCCTAACCAGGAGGCCTCCTGGGGCTCTTCTCCCCCACCCCCTTAGTAATGGATAAAAACAAGCCTAGAAAACAGTCAGTTGGGAAGTGGTAGTATCCAAACTTGGTTTTCTTTTTTATTTATTGTCATGCAATTGCTTCTTTAACCCACTCTATTGATCTTGAGTGGGAAGTGGAGGGGGTTGGATGGAAGAAGAGCATCGCTTAGAGTCAGGCATCTGTGGTTTGGTCCTAAGGGAAAGAAATAAATAGTCCCAACCTAGAAGGGGGAGGGGGGTTAAAAAAAGAGCAGAAGATTGACTGGTTTGCAAGGGATCCCAGTGGATTCCTGCTTACACCAGAGCATCATTTAAGCCTATGTTCTTCCATCTACCTTGTTTGCAGTAAATAGCTGCCCATTATGTCAGGTCAGGCAAGTGCCGGGGCGTCACAGCTCGGTGGTCGTGATCTGCCCACAGAGCAGCAAGAAAGGTCCCCCAGAGAGCAAATGCATGTGTCAAGTTCTGGAGCTGTCAAGGTTCTAAGCGACAGCTTATCTTGAGGGTTTAAAACATGCAAGCTGTCCCTGCTTGCTTCTCTGCCCCCCTCGCCCCCGCCCACCTCTCCTCCCTACCTTACTTACCCCCTCCCCGGGTCATTTTTCCTCTTGACAATCTGCTTGAAAGAAGACAGATGCTGGAGCAGTTTTCCTAAAGTCGGCTCTAATTCAGTAAGGTGCAATCTACCAAATGCAACTCTGTCCATCTTATGAAAAGGCTAAGATCCTGAGGCAGCCCCATTTATTATTTGTCTTGACACTAACACAAATATTTTCAGATGGGTTGGAGGCTGTCACTTTACTATCCTTATGTTCTTTGCCCTCAATAAATAAGACACATTAAAGTTCTTAAAAGCAAACAAAGAACTGTATCCTGGGTACTATTCGTCCTGCAGTTGCCATGTTTAATTGAACATTTTATAGCTCTCTAATGTCATGTCAGGTTCTTAATGTGACATGTGCTCCTCTCTTACATTATCAGGGTCTAAGAACATTGCAGAATCTTCCTTGGATTCGTGTGTATGAGAAATAAGATTTATCATGTGAGCTTCACTGAATCATTTATGAGTTGCCTTATCTCACCCAGGCAATTTTATAACTCATAAATGGCCCCTCTGGTCTGCTGTCTGGATTTTGTTTACTGTAAAATCCCAAAATAGTATGACTATTTTGAAGATAGCAAGCTAAATTTTGCTGCAGCATAGGATTACCCTGTATCAGTCCTGTATTTTCCATTTATTTGTCCCAGATATGAGGCATGGAACCAATTCGGGGGTAGAAGTGCAAATGTATGGCATTTTAGGATATGTAAAGATAAGAACCAGTGTCTGCTGAACCTCATAAAGTAATTATTGTGTTAGGTAATTATCTTTAGAGAATGCTGCCCTGTACAGAGCTGAACAGTACCAGAACCTCTAGCTGTTTCCCTTCCAACAGAAATAAGTCGTGTTGCAAGAACATACTCCTAACACTAAAAAAGCATTTCAATAAGGTATTCACTATATTTAAATTAGACAAAAGTATATGAAGACTAAGGGCAAGTAATGAAAGGAGAATTATAGGAAGCTATGTTTTTGTTGTTATTTTCAATGAGGGAAGACTTCATGAAATAGATAAATAAGCAATTACTCCTTGAAAGAACAATTAATCCTTGGAAGAGAGAGATTTGGCTCCTTGGGAGACTAAGTCCCTGCCATGTGCAAAGTCCTGGGCTCTGTACAGAGTTCTGGGAGCGGTGAGCCAGACAACATGATTTTCTTCAGCTCAGGCATGAACTCAATAGTTTAAATATGTTTCATGGATAACTTCTACACACAATGTGGCTTTGAGTAGTACATGGCCAGTGTAATGTTTTCCCCTGAGTATTCTGAGTTTTTCTGACAATAAATGCAACTGAATATGTACTTCTGATGTCTGTTTACTTCTGGTCCATTGCCTGATCTTTTAAATACTCCATGTAATTTGCTTTGGGTCAAAAGCACATATTTAATTTTTCAAAAATTACTTTTAAAATTAAATTATAAACCAAACTTTGGAAGTAGTTTTTAAATATTTATTCAAAGAGGTGGTACAACAGAGTTAATTGGATCTGGATTTTGTGGCTGTCTCTATCATTTCTCTCTTGATCTTAGTTTACTCCTCTGTAAAATGAAAATAATATTAGTTATATAATTATGCAAATTTTATGTCAACCTTAGATAAGATTGTGTATAATATTTTGCAGACATTTTATCACTTTTTATTTAACTTTCCATCATGGATCAAGATTGTGGCAGGATATGTGTGGATCAATTTACTACATTCTTTCCATAAGTATTTATTGAGTGTTACTGTGCACTGGTATTATGAAAATTACAAGAAAGATAAATAACTATATAGTCATGGGAGTTAGAGTCAAAACTGGAAAGTCTCAGTCCTTGAGTTTGTACAAAATCTCCTCATAGGTTTCAAGAGGAATGGGGTGGGGGTGTGGATTCCATTCCTTTATAATCCACTCTTCATGGGAAATTACACAAATCTAATGACTCAAACTTTTTGGTTCAAGGGCTTATTCCATTCCTGTAGATTTCTCTAAATTTTCACCATATCATCTTTACATAAAACTATTTGTGTACCTTTTCTTAATTAAATTCATCATGAAGGAAGTCTAACAGACCCCCTCTTATTTCTCTATCCCTTCTAGTCATTGTAGAAACCTCTGTTATTATATATTTTAAAAAATTTTTATTAAGGAGTTGAGTTATTATACAATCATAAATGCATATAAAGTAACAATACGATATGTAGTTATTCTTAAACCAGAATTACCCCCACATCACCCACACCCCAGACTCTAGATTCTTCTATATTTCACCCCTACAAGCAATATAAATGTTTAGATTGTGAATTTTCCAGAATTAAATTATTGCATAAGTATTATTTAGATTTGCAGGGGGAAAGGGTATGCTACATTGTGGATTGTCTCCCTAAATCCCTCCCTATACTCCCTTCCTCTCCTCTTCTCCCACTTCCCTCACCCCTCACGAATCTATGGTTCCCCTACATTATGTGTTGCTATGCCATTTCTGGGCCTGATACATGAGTTTGACAACTTTACCCAAGCCTGGGTTTTACTTTTTTTTTTTCTTTTACCAGATGAGCAACTTAAATCACGCCTATAATAAATTTTCCATTTTCCCTAAGATGCAAATGTGAGAAGCATCAAAGAAATTCAATTATAAAAACCTATTTTCATTCTGTTAAGGACAGGAAAATTTACTGTGGCTTGTTATTTGCTATGTTTCACATGAGCATAAATGAATTCAATTTCAATCAAAGTATCAACTCTGTCCTAATAGGTTTTGACTGGACTAACCATAAGTATCCTGACTTATATATTGCAAAGATACAGCTCTACATGTTAACTTAAGAAACGAAGTTTTATTAAATGAATTTAGACTAGATACCTGGACCCATTTAAAGATCTGACGATAGGCATATCTAAGTTGAACATATGTGGGGTAGGACAATTATGATTTTGACGGATGACTTCAAGTTGTCCCATTTGAGTACCTAGTCTTATCTGAGAAAACGGCACAGGAAGATGGCTACATCATTCTACTGGGCCCCCATGTGTTTCTTAGAGTAGGCTCATGGTTTCTCCACACCAGCTGCTGTGTAAGGAATGTTAGGCTGTCCAGGGGCCTTGCCTTCTTTGTGATAGGGTGGATTAAAAACGGGCCAGTGACATATTCTTTCTCTGAAAGGCTATTCTCTCTACTCACTTATTACAGGAGGAAGTACAATATAGAAGTTTTCCCTTTTTTTATCATAAAATCTTAGTAAAGTATAAAAATGAAGCTACTTCAAATAAAGTACAAAGCCTATTATCAGAGCACCAACACATTCCAGTGGGCAAAACAGGTCTCCAGTTGGCAAGGGCATTTTGGTAGAACATCTTATGAAACAATTTGGCATAACTTTCATCACTCAAAATTGCTTGACTCTGAAGTTCTACTCCCAGGCATGTACCATAGAGATAATGTTGCTTGTATGTGCTGGAAAAATTGTACAAGAACCATCTTAGCAGCTCTGCTTGAAATAACAAAAACTGAAAATGTTCCAAGTGAAAATGTTCCAAGTGTCTACTATCATGAGAATGAATAAATAAACAGAATGTGTTACTTTCATATGATGGATTATTGTAGGCAGTGAAAATGAATGTAATAACAATATTAAAAACAGAATGGATGTGAAAAAACAAGTCACACACACACACACACATATATATATACATAAAATGACACCACTTTTATTAAGTTTAAAATCATACAAAATCAATATTAAGATAGTATGCCAATGACATTTTTCACAGATGTAGAAAAAGCAATTCTCAAATTCATATGGAATAACAGAAAACCCAGAATAGCCAAAAACAATACTGAGCAAGAAAGAGAAAGCAGGAGATATCACAATTCCTGACCTGAAATTATACTATAGGGCTGTAGTAACAAAAACAGCGTGGTATTGGTATCAAAACAGACATGAAGACCCATGGAACAGAATAGAAAATTCTGATATGAACCCCCATATCTTTTCCCAACTGACATTTGATAAAGAGGGTAAAAGCATAGAGTGGAAGAAGGATTGTTTGTTCAACAAATGGTGTTGGACAAACTGGACAGCTATATGGATCCATACCTCTCTTCCTGCACAAAAATCAAATCAAAATGATTCAAAGGTCTGGATATTAAATCAACAACTTTACAATTGCATGAAGAAAAAGTAGGATCAACACTTCATGATATAGGGGTCGGATCCACCCTCCTTAACAAGACTCCCATGGTGCAAGCACTAAAATCAAGTATAAATGAATGGGATGCAATTAAACTAAAAATATTTTGCACAGCTAAAGAGTTAGTCAAGAGTGTCAAGAGAGAACCGACAGAATGGGAGAAAATCTTTGCTTGCTACATCTTGGACAGAGGGCTAATAGCCAGAATATACAAAGAGCTCAAAAAATTAAACACCAAAGCCACAAATAATCTAATCAATAAATGGGTTATAGAACTGAATAGAAACTTCTCAATGGAGGAAGTCCAAAAAGCCCTTAAATATATGAGAAAATGCTCTTCATCACTAGCAATAAGAGAAATGCAAATCAAAACTTCACTGAGATTCCATCTCACTCCCATTAGAGGGACAAAATGAAGAATATGAATGACAACAGACGCTGGAGGGGCTGTGAGAAAAGAGGAACACTGTTACATTGCTGGTGGGACTGCAAACTGGTACAGCCACTCTGGAAAGCAGTGTAGAGACTCCTCAGAAAATTGGGGAACTGCCTTATGACCCTGCTATCCCACTCCTGGATATTTTCCCAAAAGAGCTAGAACTGGCAAATTATGTAGACACAGCTTCTTCAATGTTCATAGCAGCTCAATTTACTATAGCTAAACTATGGAACCAACTCAGATGCCCCTCACTTGATGAGTGGATTCAAAAATTTTGGTACATATATACAATGGAATTCTACTTGGCTATTTGAGAAAATGATATTATGGCTTTTGCAGCCAAATGGATGGAGATGGAAAATTTATGCTAAGTGAAATATCCCAAACTCAGAGACTCAAGGGCCAAATGTTTTCTCTCATTTGTGGAAAGTAGAATATAATCTGAAAGAGTATGATAGATGGCCAAACTAATAATAACCTCAACAAGTATGAAATTTTACACAAGCAGGGGGAAACTTTGCCTATTTTGCTGGAGGATGAAGGGAGGGTAGCAGGGAGGTGGGAGGGAATAGGAAGGATATCAAGGAGGATAGAGGGAGGGAGTATGGATGAATCAACTCAGAGGGAAACCTTCGACTTCCATGAGAAATCCAATTAACACAGGGGTTAAATAGGGTGAAACATGGAACCATTGGGAACCCAAGGGTGAAACCATACAATGGCATCAGCCTCGGCTTGCACTGTCATTATACATTTTTTCTTTATTGTATGACAATGACTCACTCCTAGATGTAAGTCTATTTTTATCTAATAAAAAAAGAATTAAAAAATAATAATAAGATAGTATTTGCCTCCAGGAGCTGAAGTGCAGGAGGATGTAGGGGAGCAATTCTTAATTAGTTACAACAGTACTACTAACTTTCATGCTTTGCAACTGAGTAGGAGGTATGCTCAGGTTCATTTTATTACTATGCCTCATGGTTTACACACATTCTTTCATATGTATGAGATAGCACATGATTTTTGAAATTTCAATTTCAAGAGAAACTCACCTAAAATAGCCTAACTGCATACATACAAGGTTAAGTGTGACAATTTTAGAGCATCTAACAGTGGGGAGACCCATGAAAAGATACCATTTCAGTACCATACACAGTATTGGTTCAGAGTTTATCAGAAGCCTTGCTTTAAATGTTATTTGTAAATCTTTTTCATAGCTATCATAGCTCATAGAGAATTTCTCAGGATCACATTTACTTGATAAAGCTTCCCAGAATTGTCTGAAGTTGTCATGCTCACAATATCAAATAAAAATGTACATGTTCCCATTTGGTGTCTCTTCATCTTTCTTTTTATTTTTTTCAAGAGAGAGGGACAGTGAGAGAGAAGGAGAGAGAGAGAGGAGAGAGAATCAATTTTTATTTAGTTTTTCATGTGACTTTCATTCCTCAGACATTTCATTGTATACATGGTGCTGGGGTTTGAACCTGTGTACTTGTGCATGCTAGGCAAGTGCCGTAACCACGGAGCCACCGCTCCAGCCCCTCTTCATCTTTCTAAGGTATTTTATAGAGCTTTGCATTGCAGACTAAGGAGGAAGATGGCATTTGTAATAACCACCCTATAGTCTATATGCTGCTAAATTCCCACAATAACTCTGTTTTGATAAATCTTTACTATTTTTTCACTTCAAAATGGGATACCATAACCTATCTTTATGTCTCTGTGAGATGGGAAACATGTAGAGGTTATATGTGCTCAGGGTTTTGAACCCTTGAGAAGGGCACTATTCAAAGTCAAGAGGAAGTATAATAACAAACACATTACTACTCGTATTTTTATTTGAAAATGTATTATCATGAAAAAGTTTTTAAAAGGGAAAGATAAATGTAAATTGGCAATGCTTACTTATTTTGCAGCTGGTAGCATAGTGGGAAATGTTTTATCTCTTCAATCTGAAATATTGGAAATTGTTTTCATTACCTAATCAAAAAATGCTCAAATGGAAGGAAAATGTTAAGGTCGAAGTTCTGACAAAGATCTGAAAGATCTTGATGGAGTCCTATTCTTACATCTAAAGTTATTCTCATCCAGTAATTAGGAACCGCCATTATGAGCGAAATTATTGGTGCCAAAACCACAGTTAATGGCTATTCCTCAAAGGTGAGTCGAAACTTTCCATGAGCTTCACTTATCGATTGTTGTTCCCATGTACACATCTGGGAACAGAACAGCAAAGACATGTTTTGATCAGAGTGAGAGTGACCTTTTCTTTGGGAGTGTTTTAATGCTGTGATATGCTGAAATAACTAACTGAAAGGATAACAAAAGAGAGGGGAAAAACCTTATTATTTTATGACCCATGGGGAAATGGGCATTTTTATACTTTTCTACAAAATCAAGGACCTGCTAAAATTCTTGAGGCTGAATCTGAAAAACTGTGATCTTGATTGGAGTCAGGTGAAAAAAAAAACCTTAAATAACCAAGGAAGCATACGCCAACACTCAGGGGCCCACATGCGTACTTTCTATCAAATGCATTGACAGGGAGGAGTGCACACATGGAGAGTCACAAAAGCTGCTGTCCAAAATAAGCCTGCTATCATGCTGTGTGTGTGCACCTGTGTTACCTCAGTCTTCACAGTGCCACCTTCAAGTGGCCATTGTAATCCTTCTTTTACAACTGTGGAGTGTAAGGACCAGACCATTTAAATCACTTGTCTAAGGTCACACAGTGAGTATGCAGCAGAGTCTGATTTTTTGCCATAAGCAGGGCTTCCAACGATGGCAACTGCACGTTAGTGATCAGAGGACCTGTAGTTTACCTACAGAAGAATTATCAAATTTGAAGAGCACCTAATAGGAAAAGTTACAGCTCCTTAAGTCAGCAAGAATCCATTTCTGCATTAAGCCACTTGAGATGATAAAACCCAAAGCAAGGATGCAGATTAAAGTTTTTTACTATTTGCAGTTTTTGGAGTTCAGAATTTTCATCCAAACCTAGCATTCTTTCCCCTTGTGTAGAGAATTTAATCTTCTCAGGATAAAAGCATTATTTGCTCTATTTCCCAAATATTTCACTCAGCAGATCACCATATGTAGATCAATCAGATGGGAGAATAAAAATATGACAAATGACTTCAGAAACTTTTTTTTTCAGTGCCAGGTATTGAACTCAGGGCCTCGTACAAGCTAAACAAGTGCTCTACCACTGAACTATGTGTTCAGACTCAAAATATTTAGTTCATAATGAACCTGAATCTACATGAACCTGAGTCTTTCGATCTTCATAAGCAAGTCACCGATGGGACTCATCAGTGTGAGCAGCCAGTGTAAATCACAGAGAGCACACATGAAGGACATGCTGTGCTCATTCCCCCAACTAAAGAACATACCTAAAACTCACCACCAACTCTGAAAACAGACCTTCAAATCTAAAGACATTGAGAATTGTCTTGACAATTCAAATAGTTGATTAAACCTACAGAAATCAATTAAGGACGACACTATATGCCTGAAGAGTAGCAAATACATGTTTCTCAGAGTTCTTCAACATAGGTCTGCTCGAAGGACCAAATATTGAAATATTACAGGGTGAAGAGCATAGATTCTGGAACCGGACTCCCTGGGTTAAAGAAACAACTCAGCTCTTTCCAGTCTTCATGACCTTGGGAAACAGTTTAACTTTTCTGTGCTCCAGTTTTCTCATCTGTCAAATGGGGGAAATAACACTCCCTGCCTTAGGAGTTTTTTTGACAATATATTGTTTAATTTATATTTAGTCCTAAGTTCTGCTGGGTGCTTAATTCATATTTTCTATTATGAATGATGCATTCATACATGGATATAGTAGAGAATAAGATCTACGGGCTGGAGCGGTGGCTGGTCGGTTACGGTGCTTGCCTGGCATGCGCAAGTACAGGGGTTGAAACCCCAGCACCATGTACACAGTGAAGTCTCAGAGCAACAAAGGCCACATGCAAAACTAAGTAAAAATTGATTCTCTCCCTCTCTCTCTCTCTCTCTCTCACTGTACTTCTCTCTTAAAAAAAAAAAAAAAGGAGAATAAGATCTACGAAACTGAGTTTTTCAGCAAGGTGACAATTCCAAAGATAACTGCACACAAAGTTTCTGTTCCACTGTGTTCTGAGAAGGTCGAGTCAGTAACTTTATATTTTCTTCATAAAGTTTGCCTTCACCATTTCAGTTTTTTGACCCTTGATTCATCAGCTTTTACTATGCCCTTCCCTTATTTTAAGAGATCAGCCTTTTCCAAAACCTCCCCAAAATAAACATCCATCTCTTCAACCAACCAATATTGAGTCCCTACAATGTGCAAAACATATTCTAGACTCCTGAAATCATCTTAGGTAGCTAAGGTAATAAAACCCTCATTCTTCTGGAACTTAATTCTGTGTGGAGCGTGGGGCACATAACATAGGTGGAACAAGTTCCTAGATGAAAATGACAGAATGAGGAGTAAGGGAGGAGGTAGAATATGAGTCTCTCTGAGAATTAGTATTTAAACAAAAATGGCAAGGAACACACAGCCATTCAAACACCTTGGAAAGCACCAAGTGCCAGGCCTCAGGTGCAAGCAGAGCAAGCTGTTCAAGGATGCAGAAATAAGGTGAGAATTGGTGCGAGGCTGGATTGAGAGACAAGGACTCTTCTATTGGTCTGTGTAGCCCAGACTTGAGTTTAGATATTGAGTTTTATTCTAAATGCAGTAAGGGGTCATTGGAGGGATTTTTGTGAGGTAATAAAATGCATTATATTTTGAAAATATTTTTCTTGATGCTCTGTGAAGAATGAGTAAATAACTGAATTCGTTAGAGTCCAAATGAGATTCAGTCAAAACATCATATTTCTAGACATCTACGTTTATGCCTCAGCCAAATTCCTTTGAATGGAATTTGTGGCCTCAGAAAGCAACTCTAGGCATAAGTTTTGCTCCTGAAATCTCTACCAGGAAATTCAATACTTTTGTGTTCCTTGGTGGATGAAATTTTCTTCTTTAGGTTAGTGTCTGCTTTCTGAAGAGGAAGGTAGGTCAGATGTAGCTCCCTGGGCTCATTTCTAGGAGATTCTGGGGGAATGAAATATATTCTGGAACAATTTCTTCTTCAGCCTCCAGATGGTAAATAGAATGACCACTCCTTTAACCCAGACCCTACCTGAGCCTTTTCATTTTCTTTTCCTTCTGCTCCAGTACTGCCCAATGCTGAGGGCGCGAGTCCACCTCCACTGGTCTCCCTCCCCATCACCTGTTCTGTGCCCACCCCATGAAAGGGCACACAGCAGCCAGTATGCAGCCTTTCACTCCCCAGCACCCAATGTGCAGTTCATTCCCAGTTCTCTGGCCGATGATGTTAAGAAGGGCTTCCAAGAAAAAGCCCTGATTGCATAAATGCTCCAGTGAAGGCTGGTCTTCTGTCAGCTCGGTGGCTAAGGTGGTAATAGTACTTGCTTACTGACGAGGGGCTCCTGAGGGAAACTGCTTCTGTCGTCTATCAATGCTGGCCTGTGAACCATCTTTGCGTAAGAAAAAACCTAGTTCTGACAAATCTTATTTTTTCAATTTATTAGCACCAAATTTTTATAGCCCCAAAAGCATATTACTAACTTATAAATGAGCAAAATTGTGAAGAAACCTAGAAAAGAAAATATGTCTAATCTTACACTACTACTTTCCTGTTATCTGAGAACCACAGGCCACTGGAAACTATGTGTCTTACTGAGTTACTATGTAACTTGAATTTAATTTGTATATATTTTTGGCAAGGTATTTACTTTAATAAGTATTTTTGGCACATCAAAGTACAGCTCATAGACCTTTGCAAAAAACTAATAAACAGAATCTTATATACAATTTGGCTAATTGAGATTGGGCAACAGCTATGGAAGCTGGGGGTGATCCAGAAGACCTCAGACTGTACGAGACCTTGAGTCTACAATTCAATTTTGATTGTTTAGGGTATATGTTGAGCCAAGATCTTGCTATGTTGCCCAGGCTGGCCTGGAACTTGTGATCCTCCCTGCCTCAACCTCACAAGTAGCTGGGATTACAGGTATGCACCAACCTCTACCACTTATGTACCCTTACAATTTTTTAAAGCTTCCTTTCCCACAGACGAGCTCTAACAGGCTATCTGAGAAATCCAGGTGCAATGAGCTTCTTCAGAGTAATGCATCAACCAATGCACAAATGCTGTGTGTGGTGTGTATGCTTCAGAAAACCTCCAGCACCAGTATAAGAGAAACTCATTTACTTGAGGACAGAGCAAAACTGTATGCTATGGTTTAGATATGAGGTGTCCCCCAAAAGTTCACGTGTGAGACAATATGAGAACATTCAGAGGTGAAATGGTTGGGTTATGAGAGCCTTAACCGAATCAGCACATTGAGATACTAATAGGAATTAAATGGGTGGTAGCTGTAGGCAGGTAGAGTGTGGGTATAAATTTAGGATACCTATTTTGTTCCTGGAGATCAGCAAGTCCCCTCTGCTTCCTGACTGTCTGTCCTAAGCTGCTTTCATCCACCATGTCCTTCCACCATGGTGTTTTGCCCCTGGGCCCAGAGCAATAGAGCCAGCAGTTTATGCACTCAGACCTCTGAAATCATGAGTGCCAAATAAATTTTGCTCCCTAAAACTGTTCTTGTCAGGTCTTTTGCTCACCATGATGAAAAAGCTGATTAAAACACTGCATTTTCTTAAGTATAAATGTACACCTTTTCCATCTCCAAAAATTTACAAAAAGACAAACTTTTAAAAATAATTCTGTCATTTTGGAAATAATAATAATTATTATAACAACAAAAAAAGAATCTTGTCCATATGCAATCTTATCTTCTCTGGTAGCTAGATTTATTGAATTAATATGTTCTGAGATGTAAAAAACAGTGATCTTTGTAATGTACAGAGACTTGATTGTATCATGATCAAACTGTAGGGCCAAATATAAAGTGTCCCCAGAAAATGTGGATCTCCTTCGAACAGGAACCAACATGGACCAGATCTTATCAAGCCTATGAGACTGATGGGCATTATCTACTTGTTGTTTATTTATTTACTTTTTAAAGAGTGAACTAAAGTCAGCTTGCTCAAAGAACAAATGAGCTCCACTGCTCTATTTATAGACATAAGGATTGCCTAAGATCAATGTGCAATGAGGATTGCCTGAGATCCACCATGTGTTCAGCAGTATGATTCCTATTACTGTAAGGTGCCACAACTTCATTCCTTTCACTTTCTACATCTTCATTCTGGGGTGGTGGGGAAGGCTCTTTTTCATTAGTCCCAGACAGTAAAGTTTAAGTTTTCAGAGGTTTCCATGGCTAAATCATAAATCTCTCCTAAGAGAGATTGCTTCCTCTAGGAAGTTATTTTATTCCTTAAAACAAGAATTTTGGGTGTATCATAAATAAAGTTCAGGAGAATTTCAGCAAGTACTATGGCAGGAAAGGATGGTGCAAAGTCGAATATGACATAGTTCATAGTGAAAAACAGTATATCCTTTTCACATTTCATCTGGGTTTTCTATGTCTACAAAGTATTCACTATTATTTCTTAATAGTAGTATAGTATAATTTTATGTAGAACTTTGTAATTTTCTAAGCCCCCCAAACTACATGATGCTAGAGTATACTCATACTAGAGTATGAGACAACGAGCCCTGGACAGAAGAAAGGTGAGACATTTGGGGGATGTTGCACCTGTGAAGTAATGGTTCCTTCCAGATGATCTGCAGGTACAAAAAGCACGTACCTGAAAACCACCTTAAGGGTTCCTGTTAAGGATGCAGTCCTTCACTTATTCTCTGACCTTTGTTTTCACCTCTCTTTTCCCACAACATAGTTTGAGTGCAGGAAGGGGAGACGGTAAACAGGAGCATAAACATTCTTTCTTGATTATACCATTGTAAGATGGTTTCATATTCTCTATCTATATATATTCTCATATCCATTCTCACACATATCATTTGTGTGGTAAGAACATTTAAAAACTTAGTACTTTTTATTTTTTAAAAAGATTTTATTTTTTCATTATAGTTTTACACATTTAAGGGGCTCATTGTTGTGCTTCCATAAATACACGCATCATATGTTCCCCCTGTACCCTCTCCCCATCCCCGTTCTATCCCCTCTCACCCCTAGACTGCAAGGTTACCCCGAGTTTGGTTGGTAATCTGTGTTTAATGAATCTATTGTCTAAACTTATTGTTCTCTCACTCTTTCCCATATCATACTCTAGCTTCCACATATGAGAGAAAACATTCGGCCCTTGAGTTTCTGGGTTTGGCTAATTTCACTCAGCATGACTTTCTCTATCTCTATCCATTTACCAGCAAAGACCAAGATTTCATTTTTTTTAATGGCTAAGGAGAATTCCGTGGTATATCAGTATTGGAAGGAGAAATATATATATATATATATATATATATATACACATATATATATATGTATATGTATATACATATACATATATATATATAATATCTCACAGTTTCTTGACCCAGTCATCCAATATGGGCATCTGAGTTGATCCCATAATTTAGCTTTTGTGAATTGTGGCTTAATTTTTAAGTATAAAATTCGTTGTTATTAACTGTACTCACCATACCATAGAGTATATCACCTAAACTTGTTTCTCCTGAGGTTTTGTATCTTTACAAATAACTTTCCAGGCCCCACCTGCACCCTACTTCCCTGCTAAGCTCCTGCTAAACACTATCCTACTTTCCAAGGCAGAATGCTTTAACAAGACATGAAAGAGCTTTATTCCATCTC
>PVKS010015269.1:0-46357 GCA_004027875.1 Aplodontia rufa | reverse complement strand
TCCAGCCATTTTGATCTTCTGGAGAAGGACACTAGAGAAGCAGCCAGTAATCCAGTTCCTGACACTTGAGAAACTGCCTGAGGTTTAGGAACTGGCTTTTGGGATGCCACATACACTGCAGAAGCTAGAGGCTAGGGATACTACTTGTGTTTCAGGAATTGGGTGCCAGGGAAGTCGTGAATGTTGTAGGAGTTGAGTGAGAAGTCAGCATTCATGCTGCGGGAGCTAGTTGAGCAGGCATGCAGGAACCTAAAACAACAATGACCGTGGCGATGCTTCTGTTGTGCCTTCTACTGACATAGCTTAATATCTTTATTCCAAAAAAGAAAAAAGTATTCAAAGAACTCAGCTTCACTTTTACAAAGCAGGCATTAAAGGGTGGATTAGGAGCTGTGAGGTGAGTAAATAATTTGTTCAAATATTTTAAAAGATGAAAGCATACCTATGGTCTTATGTCTGTGAATTAGATTGGCTCCACTGGTCACTAGAGATAATTGCTTGACCGCCAACCTACTATTCAGGGCCAATTCTTTTCTGGGCCCTTGCCTGTAAACCTCTACTCAATTCCAAATAAATTAGGGGATTTGGCTGGGGCTGTTAGCTAGACATTTGGGACTACCTAATATCTTCCTTTTTTTCTTATCAACTACTACTTGAGTTTAAATATGACAGATACATAGTCTCCTCTATGCCTCAGTTTCCTTACTTTTAAGAGCAATAACAATATAACCCACTTTTTATTTTTTTAATCTTTTGAAGATTACGTGAGCTAACTAGTTAAATTTTCCACCATATTTTGGACTAACTGAGTGCTATTTCAAAATTTATACTAATATCAGTACTGGTTCTTAGTAGTGGTTGGTTGTTTCATTGCTTTTGGTCTGAAGAGGTGCCTGCTCTAATAATCTCTACCAAGATCTCCATAGAATGTGGACTATTAGGTTCATGCACAGTGAGTATTGTATCTTGTTGTCCAACTTAGCGGTATATAGAGAAGAAGTAGAATAATAATGGAAAAATATTGGCTTTTTGATAAGAAATTCAGATCTAGGCACTGTCAATTATTGGTTGTATGGTTTGTTGTTTGTCAAATTATTGAACATCAGTTTTCTCATAGGTAAAATTATGAGTGTATGTGTAATGTATTTTGTCAGGTACACATACATACTTTATAGTGCATAAAGTAATATGATATAAATATAAATAAGGATGTGTGTATGTATATATCTTTGGATCTAAACATCATTCCAACCATAACGAACATTTTCAATTCATATTTGATGTTTCAGCATAAAGTAAAACTTCCTATAAACATACAGACTAGCTCAGGTTACATGTGGATAGCAAGTAAGTATTTATATGCACAAGTTACTGTTGAATTCTAGAATAGTTGGGGAAGACACACAAAGAAGAGAACCCTCCAGGTAATTTAACTCAGGTTGAGCGTCTTCACACCTGGTATTCTATAGTCCCCATGTTGTTGTTCTTAATATCACCTTAGCAAGTCTCTGTGAAAGGCCTTCTTGAGTCTGGATAGAAAAAAATCCTTCTTTACCTACAAATCTGACAATGCTCTTTGGAAATCATATCACTTGGCAACCATAAATGAACATAAAATCTCTTCTCTGATTTTTTTTTAATTATTCAAGGCCTCTACTCCAATTTCTTCCTAACATTTTCAGGATGATGTTATCATGCATTGTTTTTTTTTCCTGATTCTCAAATGAGAAAATAATTCTGACATTCTTTTTTTCCCCATTCTGCTCGTATCAGAATAGTAACTGTAACTTGTCTATTACTAATAATTTGGGAACAGTGTAAAGTGATTTCAAGTTAAGAGGAATAGAAAATAAAGAATAAAATGTCAAAATGGAAATGTGATAAAAATAGTAATAATTTTATTAATGGTAATGTTTTATAGGCTGCCTGACATATATGCCATGTTATGTTGTTTAATAAAAAAGAAAAATTTCTGAGTAAATTCTATAGTTAACACCTAGAAGTGCTTTGCACCCAAAATTACCCATAATTCTGTTATAACTATTAAATGGATATAAATCTAAGAGATTAATTAAAACTAAAGGGCAAATCATGATAAAAATCCTCAGTAATCTAGGAATACAGTAAAAATTCCTCAGCTTGATAGAAAACATCTAAAAGAAATAATCTTAAAACTAGCATCATGCTTGATGGTGAGAATGTTGAAGGTTTTCTGTAAGATTGGAAGGAAGGCAAGGAAATCTCTTCTCCCTACTGGTTTTCAACATTACACTAGAAATACTATCTAATGCAATAAGATAAGAAAAAGCAATAAATAAAACCATCTTTGTTTGCAGATGACATGATCATCTATATAGAAAATCCAAAAGAATCAGCAAAAAACATCATGGTTAAATGATTATAGCAAGTTTGTAGGTTATAAGGTTAATATACAAATGTGAATTACTTTCCTATATGCCAGCAATGAACAAAGGTAATTTGGTATAAAATGGTATATAAATTTGGTATAAAATGGTATCCCATTTATATTAGCATCCAAAAATGAGATCATTAAGTATAAACCTAATAAAATATGTATAAGCTCTATGTATAAGGAAGATAAAAGAATTCTGATGGACCTAATAAAAGAAGAGCTAATAAAAATGGAGAAATATTTCATATTCATCAATAGGAAGACTCAAAAATGTCAAGATATCTATTCTCTTCAAATTGATCTACACATTCAATGCAATCCCAACCAAAATCCCAAAAAGGTATCCTGTGAATATTAAAAAAATAATTTTAAACTTTATTTGAAGACTCAAATAGCCATCTCAACATTGAAGGTAGAGAGAAAAGTCAAAAGACTGTTACTATCCAACTTCAAGACTTATTATAAATCATAAATCTAAAGTAATGAGTTTAGCATGCTATTAGCAAAATAATAGATACATTAATCAATGGAACAGATTGAAAAGCTCCAAAATACAATCTCTACAAACAAGTGATCCTAGACAAGGAGCAAAGCTAATACAATGGAAGAAATTTAGTCTTCAATAAACAGTGTTTGACCTACTTGATATACACATGCAAAAAGAAAAGAAAATCTAGACAGAGATTTTATTACATTCACATAAAAATAACTTAAAATGAAATATAGACCTAAATGTAAAGTCCAAATTGTAAAACTCCTAGGAGAAAACCTATAACATGGGTTTAGTGATAGCATTTTAGATGAAACACCCAAGGTACAATCAATGAAAAAAATAATAAACAAAATTTTGTAAAAATTAAAAACTTCTGCTCTCAGAAAGATAAAGACAAACAAATGAGAAGACAAGTCACAGAGCAGGAGGAAATATTTGCCCAGGTCACAGAGAAAAAAGCTCTATCTGAAATATACAAGGAACTCTTAAAACTTGATATAAAAATGAACAACCTGATTTTACATCAGTGGAGTTCATTCAGTTGAGCTCTGAACCTAAAATTAAATTTTATTGATTAAAAAAGGGGAAAGCTGGGCTTGCTTGTGAGTGGAGGATCTAAATTTCACAGGTCACTGAATTTAGGGGTGCAAAAATATAACTTTGTATTTCTGTACTCAATTCATTTCAGGCCCTTATTCTGCCTATGATAGTAAACTTTATCATTGTCAGTTCTACATGAATAGTTTGAGGTTGGCTTAATTAATTCAGGATTATCTACTCCTCCACTGTAACAGCACTAAGTTGTGAAGGGTGTCCATATTTTGGAAGGGGGAGTGGAGGAATGTGAAACTCGTTCCTCATTTCATGTCTTATATTGACAACATATAAGATCATCCAATCCTGAGTCATAAGCCTGATTTTATGTTTTACTCCCTTTTTATGTTCACTGTTGTTCTATTTATGTCTCTTTCTCCGTCTTCCTCTCACTTAATATCTTCAGTTCTTGGGATGCAAAAATATTTTACTCTTTTTGTTCACCATTCTCTGCCATGAGTTTTGTTGAGCTGAGGTTACCTTCCCAACATTTTTCCTGATGCCCCTATGAATCTGCTCCACTGAAAATGTCTATGCCATCCAAGTGTAGGCATCACTCAAGCACCTGTTATCTTTCCCAATGATTCCAGATAGGATGCTTGCATAGAACTCTATTTTCAGTTTCCCAAAGGATCTGGTACTGGGATTGGGGAGGGTCAACAGTTTTCTTTTCCCAAACCTTCTCTGGCTATTTCCCCTGACTCTTTGTTTTTTTATCCTCAGATCAGTGATAATATTTAAAGGATAGATTCAAGCATTTTGTGGCTTTTCCTTTATCTCTTCCCTGAGGCAAGGGAGTCTCCAAGACAATCTAGTAAATGTATTATAATCCCTGCGTCTCTTTCCCTCTAGATTTTCTCCTTGATCCCCGGTTCTAGTTTTCCAACAGCCCTCTAAAAGTCACTGCACTGAAGCAAACCCAGTACTTCATATGTAGTTTGGAAGATGCAGAATACAGTGAATGTTTTAGCTCATGATTTGGAGAGTACACATTTATTAATATAACCTAAACCTCCTCAGTGTCAGCAACCGCATCAGATACTGACTCATTGGAGTTTTTTAGAACATTTACATATATTTTCCACATAAATTGCTTCCCTATTCTGTATATACTAAAGGATATTAGAACCAAGCTGTGGAAAAGAATTTTAATTATTAAGTGGCCCATAGCGATAGCTTTAAAAGCCTTTAAAAATTGTGACTCAGTCGTTTAGTGCATATAATACCTTCTTTGCAAAAACTAAATTGTATTCCAGAACATCAGACCAAGGGAGTTGAGAAACGCAGATTTTGCTTTCTATGTTTAGCAATTCTGGCAAAGAGTAGACCATAGGAAGACAGTGGAAATGGATACAATAGTTAACCCAAAGATTTTGTTTTCATATTAATTGCTTTTTCCCCCCCTGGAAGGATGTATTTCATTAAAAATTATTATTTTTTTTCTGTCTAACATACTATATCAGTATTTCTCAAAGTCATGTAGAACTTACTTACTCATGATAATTCCTAGCCCACATTTCCCTGTCAGTTGCCTCCTCCCTCAAGAAACTCTTTAATCAAATAATATATTCAACAACAACAACAACAACAAATTGTAGAACAGATTCAAAAGGGAAATTTCTACCTTAAAGCTGCGGAATGATTTAGGAGTTCATGCAGTTTGGCTGTTCTGCGCACCCGTTCTCATAGGCATCCTTGGTGACCAGGGGAGAGACAGATTCATTACTCTGCATTAAGTAATAAAGGTTTTATTCTCACAATAGCAAGATTCAGGGTAAGAAAGAATAAATTAAGGAAAAGAGAAGGGGGGCAAAAATAATGGTGTTATTTGCCATGACTAATCACGTATTTTGATTTAACAAACTGATCAGTTTAATTAGTCAATACGGTTGACATCAAGGTCTGTGATTTCCACCTCCTTGATCTGCTACCAAAACTGACCTCATTGGTGGGTTGGTTGACTTCATGCAAATAGATCTTTAAAGGCAGGATCATTTTGCTTGGTAAAATTTGTCATTCAAATATACTTTGAAACATATTCTGTTTCAGTAGGACACATTTTTGTTGTTGTTGTCACGTAGATATACAAAATAAAGGCCATCTGGCTGGCTGTGTTATGACTTTGTCACATGCTCAGGTATCTCAGTGACAAACAGCAGACATCCAGCAGTTGCTGTGAGCATCCTGAAGCAGGTCTTATGTTTTCAACCTGGAGACCATCCAGGCTTTCTGGCTTGAAAAATGTGGAACATTTCTGTTCCACATTTGCTCTCTGGGAGCCTTGCTTAACAAATGAAGGTCTTCTCAGTGTGATGTGGGTGGCTTGTGGTTTGTTTTTTTACATATGCATAGAAAGAGGCCTGCACAGGGCTAGGATAATGTTTTTACATTTTTAATTTTTTTTCTTGTTTGCCTTTTTTTTAATTGTTTTAAATATATTTGCTTTCTTTTTAAGTTTTCTTGAGGTATAGTTGATCAATTTTTTTTTTTTTTTGGTAAATGATTCTCCTTTTTATTTTTTTGACCAGAAATGTATACATAACTCATACTTGTAAAGGTCTTTCTGCAATATTGAACTTGAAGAAAGTATAACTGAAGGGGGAATTTGGTCAGTTGAAAGAATTCTGGGGAAAATATTTTACTATTCCTTAACCTTTATACAATGGCCTTCAACATGGGCAAGTGAATAGACATCATTCATCTTGAATGATTAGAATATCAAAGTAGCTTGTTTACCAGGGTACCGCTTCTATGCTTCTCAGTCTTCATAACAGGACAACCCTTCCAATTCTTTCTTTCTTCAACTAACATATCCATTCAAGATATCCTTTTAGCACAGCACATAGAATTATGATGTGCAGTGTTGTGAGCATTTAGATAAAATAAGATTTTGTTTAAAAGAACATGTCTCAAGTACTTAACTTCAGGACTATGGAATTTCTGTTGTTTTATCTCTGTTTATAGACAAACAGATAGACATTCTTACATACATATAATCCTGATGAATTTCCTGGATCAAAGTTATGTCAACCTTACTGTAGATTTCTGCCTGTCAGAGTTTACACTAAATTATTTTTAACGAATTTCTGTTTTTAACACACTCCAGATTGTTGGCTGCCCTTCTTGCCTTGTGGATTTAACCAATTTAACAGTGGGTGCTAAATATGTTCAGTACTGGAAAAATAATGCTCCCAAAGAAGGAGCATGGGAAGCCACTTACATAAGGGTGAAGTGGGTGATTAGCAATCAAAACCAAGCTGTGCCATTTGGCTCCTGTCCTCTAAAGGTCATGCATGAGGACCATGTTTGTTTTCCAAAATCTTCAGGTTTAGGTGAGGGTTTTGATGTTCCTTCTTAAGGTATAAAAAAAAGTTATCCTACATTTTCTTAAAAGTTACAGAAAGGATTGGGAATGATACGTTTTCTTGAAGTAAGAGTCCTTACATCCTAAACTTTAGCCTACCTCAGTTTTCCATGTGTTCCCTCTGAAATCAAGATTTGAAGGATTCTAGGCAAATTTTAGAGTAACTGTTAAGTATTCCAACTTGGAACAATTTCACACTTTTGGAATAGATGTTAATATCTGGGGTTCCTATAGTGAGGTTTTTGTTTTTATTTCTCCCTCTTTTCCCCTCTCCCTTCCCCTCTCTCCCTCCCTCCCTCCTTCCTTCCCTCAGGTTTTAGAGGACTGGTTTTTCTTCTCTTTTCTTGCTTTAGGGATGTCTTAGGCACAGGTCCTCAGGCTGTGCTAAGGTGTGCAATTTGATTTTCCTTTAAGCATCCTTCCCACCCACTCGCATTCTTTATGCAAGACCTCTTTGTCCCACTGCCCCTCACAATGCCTATGCATCTATATTAACCTGCAATCCAGGACTCAGTAGCTTGAAAATATGTCACCTGAGTTCTTCCTTACTATCTATGAATTACTCTTACTGCTGTGCTAATTAAAAACAATGACCCTGGGGTTGGGGATTTAGCTCAGTGGCAGAGCACTTGCCTAGCAAGCCTCAGCCCTGAAAAAAAAAATGACCCTGATCTTCACCTGTTTCCTAGAACCTTTGCTTGGTAAACGCCTTGTAAATTACAACAGAGACAAAGAATAGTCACTGGAAGGATGAAATAATACCTGCACCATTCATTGATCTCCTGGGTATAGGATAAAGTCTACTTAAGAAGTAGATAGATGTGGCATGCCAGGTCTTGGTAACCTCCAATTACTTTCTGTAAAAGTATAAGCCTCCATTAATAGCTGTGTGCTTTCCAGGATACCTCTGGAGTAGGTTTGGATGGAGAATGGGAAGCAGAAGGGGAAGACCACAGTAAGAGAGGTCAGATTTCTGTCCCCAAGTTAGCTCTACTCCAGCCCCACATGGATGTGTGCTGAGAGCAGATTGCATAAGCTCAGCTCAGATGCCTGCAGCATGTGCCGGAGACAGATGATATTTCATTTCTTAACTTTCCTCTTTTTGGTGGTTAGCATAACTGAATTCATGGAGTAATAGAATAATTCATTATTTTCAAAGATTTATTTCGTGCTGGGAAAGTGACTCATGACCTTTACCTTAAATCTTACATTACAGCAGTGTATGTGGCTTCAATAAAAATGTGTGTTTAGGCAGCTGATGTTGATTGTTAACATTTGGAACAATTAATCACTTAAATATTGTAATACGTTTACTAGATTGTTGAGTTTATTCAACTACCTTCAGTTCGTTCTGTAAAATTTATCTTATAGATGTTAATTATTAGATTCTGTTACCCCATGAATGCACACTGTAAACATTAATTTCAATTCTGACTTAAAAATATGTTTAGACACCACAATTTGTTTTGTAATAGCAACAGAGGATTCACAGGATGATATAAAACCTCAAATGTGGCTCGATCCTGTACTGGGCAATTTGACCAACACAAAATGCATTAGATAAAACTATTGTTCATTTCAGACTCATTAGATGAAGTAATGCTCAGCTGTCTGTTTTCTTGTGACAGCAACGAAGTTTTAAGATCATGACAATAGACAGGAGTACAAATGCAATGTAAAGGTAACCGTTGGAAATTCTGTTGAATAGCAATGAAGCCAGCATACAAGAAAAAGCAAAAAAGAGCTCTTGTTTTTTAAAAATATTTTTACTAAGAACAAGTAAATTATTTACTAAATTGTGTTATGTTTCTTATGTGTGCCTGACTGTGTATTAGGTCTGGGAATAGATTCATAAGGTACAGCAGGGAGCTATACAATACACACTATTATCTGTGTGCTGAATCATTCTTGGATCTGGCCAGTGGAGGCTTTTCAGATTTTCAACCTATTTATTTTTTTTTTTTTAAGAGAGAAGGGGACAGTGAGAGAGACAAAAAAAGAGATAGAATCAATTTTATTTAGTTTTTCATGTGGATTCCATTGCTCTGATGCTTAGTTGTGCACATGGTGCTGGGGTTTGAACTTGTGTTCTCATGCATGGCAGGCAAGTGCTATAACTGCTGAGCCACTGCTTCAGTCAGTCGTTCAACTGCATTTTGAAGTATATATATGTTGACTTTTTAGATAAATGGGGGAACTTCTGAAGAAAAAGAGAATATTTGGAAAATGGTATGTAAGAAAGAACAGGAGTATCTGAGAGGTACCCATTTAAAAGCTGAGATTTAGACTTTTAAGGAAAGTTATTAGAGATGACTGAGACCTGGCATGTCACATCTATGTTCCTTCTCCAGTAGCATATATCCTGTAATCAGGGAACCAATGAATGGAAGTGTAGGTTTCATTTTATCATGTAAGTGACTACATTTCATTAGCTGCTGGGTTGATTTAGTCTTTATTTGCCATCTTTTCCAAAACTGGGTAGCCTCATGAATAGTGACACAGAGGTATATAAACAAACAGGATCATACTGAGCATGTATTTATATAAAAGGGGATTTGTAGAGTTTTAACTTTTCACAGTGACAGGTCACATAAATAGGGGAAGAGTTTCACACATGAGGGGGAGCATGCATTTAAGAGATGGGGAAAGCGAAATTTAAAGAAGTTCAAATGACTTGTCCAATTGCCCTGGCAGATCCTTGCTAGAGTCAGAACAGAAAATTAATGACTGTCCCCATATGATAGAAGGGGCAGGTTTATCAGGGAAGTTCCCATTATTCCTGGTGTTGAGAAGGCCCTTCCTGGCTTCCGTGTCATTGCGTAGATTCCTACGCTTTGATGGGAACCGTTTGGTCAAGTGCAGGCAGCAGCTCCAGCTTTAGAAATGCCAGGACACACCACTCTACATGCAGCTGCCACTTCTTTTTCTTTGAGAAAATAGCAATTTTGTTTCTTAGAGGGAAATAAAATCCTAAATTGGGGAACAACAGAAATGGCTGATGAATGTGGTTCTTTGTTGATTTTCAGGTGGTTGATTATCCATTGAATTAATGGTCACTTATCTTTTCCTGCTTAGAAATTTCTCAGTTCAAATCCTTAGAAGTTAAAACTAGAAATGCTTTCTGAAGTAGAAAATGGAGAAAGGGAAGGCAGCTCATTATCATACCATACACAGTAAAGAGAGATTCAGAAAATCAGCTAGTATTATTTATAGAAATATTAAATATAAAACTTTGTTAGAGGTCATGAACCAAGTATTGAATGTTGATTCTAATTCTTATACAAATAATTGGAGCATTTAATTTTATATTATTAATCTACCAATGATTTTATTTGCCCTTAAAAAATGGCCAGTTGTGAAGTAACTGTATAGGAAGGAAACCTCTTCATCCTACAGAATCCTTGCTGCGGCCCTCTCAACAGGGCCCTCCCCACCCAAATCCAAGCTAACTAGTATGGACATATTATGCATGATGTAGACATAGGAGTTTGAGAAAATGATGGACTATTCAGTTATAAATATTTTAGAGGGACTGGAAAAACCCTGAAATAGGGAATTATTATACCATATCAGGAACTGCATTTTAGAGTAGATAATGGAAGACTACAGATTGAATAAGATTTCCAAGGAAGATTGGAAAATCTTCAGCATCTACAGTAAAATCTGCATGTATCTACAGGAAAATCTACAGTATGATTGGAAAAAAAGAACATGGTTGAGGACTTAACTTGGGAAGCACACACATATTTATTGATTTGGATAACAATTATTTTAATGTTTGCAATTTATGAACTAGTAACTGTCGTGTGCTAGAAGTGCCCATCTGATTTGCTCATATGATACAATCCCTTGAGGTAGGTTATGTATTTTAGCACTATATTACAGAAGAGAGAGCTGCTATAACTCTGTTACTTTTCTTGCATTTCTTCTCGTTTAAGAAAAAGTACTCAGGCTAAGCAAACGGATCACTTTGCTACACTGGCAAATAGCTCTTACTGTGTACAAAGTCTCCCAAGAACAGTCAAAAGATATGCCATGGCACAGAAATAGTTAGTAGCTTGCCCTAAGTTCAGGGATTAATAAATCTCTATTTGGAATTTTTTGGCTTAAAGGAAACAAAAAATATTGGCATTCATCTGGAAGCAAGAAAAGTACATGTACCCTATTCTGTGTAGGGCAAACTAAATTCTCAACTTCTCTCTCTGAGTTGTTACTTAATTCAAGGGACATCTTCAGATAGCAGACAAAAGATACATTTCTAGGTGTGTAGACAATTTTTGTTGAATCACCAGTTAACTCATGAAGTTCCCAGTGTTTGGCATTGCTGAACAAATTGTGCAAAAGTATAGTAATTCGCACAGCCCTTCAGGATGATGTGTATTTTTTTCATAATGTATGATAATTTTGCTTTAGATATTGGTAGAATAAATGATAGGCTGAAAAATAGTTTAAAATGAATTCTTATATCCCAGAGAATATATATTTTAAGAGTAAACAGTATTGTTTCAAGAAGCAAGAGTGCTTTCTCTGTGAAAAAGGATAACTTTAGAAATGCACACCATTGCCCTCTCTCTGACCAAAAAAGCCTCTAAGGAAATTGAAGAGCCATGTAAAGTCAGGAATTCTAATGCACTGAAGTATGAGGATGATTGACAATATCCACCTTCCTTGATCTCTTTTATTTTATTTTATCTGCTTCATCCCAACTGTGGTGCTATAACAAAATTCCACAGAATGGGTAATAAATGAAGGAAAGAAATTTATTTCTCACAGTTCTGGAGATGGTGGGGTTCCAAAATCAAGACACTAGCTTTGGTGTCTACAGTGAGCTATGCTTTTCTTCCAAGGAGGTGCCTTATTATGTAGGGTCTCACAGCAGAAAGTAGAAAAAGCATGCTTCCTTCAAGGGAACCCGTTTATGTGAGTGTTGATTCCCTTGCTGTGGGTGGAGCCCTGATGACTTTTTCACCTTTCAAAGGTCATACCTCCTAATACTCTTGCACTGGGGACTAAACCATTATCCAAGCCATAGCAGCATCATACAGCAGAATTTGAAATAATTTTTGATGATTTGCAAAAGTGTAGCACTCAGGATGGCTGAGTTACACTAGAGAAAGGAACAGCTTCAGCTATTAAAGGCATGAGTGGCAAAGCATATTTCTCAGTCAGGATAGATATCTACAGTGAATTGATTGGAGCTCTGATCCATGTATTTGAGATTAAAGGCTGAGGATCAAGTAGTTCTACACTCTGCAGCAAGGACAGTGCAGTGTCTTTGGGAAAGAGGCCTGGTGAATTGTGCACCAGCTGTTAAAGAGTTGACTCAAATGTCAGCCATCAGTTCTATCAAGATTTCATCAGCCAAAGCAAGTCCATGGCTATGCTAGGCTAATAATTGCAACTCTACCATGTGCCGAGAGTGGGGAAGAACAGAAATATTTAAATGACTTGTATTGATGACAACCTCACTATCTTTTCTGTGAGTTGAAAAATGCAAATATGGAATCTGTATGTGGATGTTCATGAGATGCCTTCACAATGTTTAAAGGTGGTCATGTTCTCATGGACATATTCTTTCATTTGTTCAAGCATTTTAAAAAAATTTTTATGAAGGAGTTGAGTTATTGTACAATCATAAATGTGCATAAAGTAACAATAAGATGTGCATTTGATCTTCAACCATGGTTACCCCCACATTGCCCACACCCCAAACTCTTGTTTCTTCTATATTATACCTCTATAAGGGATATAAATATGTGTATGTATATATATATACATACACACACAAACACACATAAATGATTGTATACGTATTATTTGACTTTGCAGAGGGGTAAAGAGTATGCTACATAGTCAATTGTCTCCCTAGATCCCTCCCTACTCTCCTTCCCCGCTCCCTGTACCCCTTGCCTCTCCCTTCCCCAGTCCCCCACCTACTTGTCTATGGTTCCCCTAGATTATGTGTTACTACACCTTTGCTGGGTCTAATACATGAGTTTGACTACTTTTCACCCAAGCCTGGGTTTAGCTCTAGCCTTGACAAATATGTCAAGGTAACGTTTTTATCACATTTTTACGGGGCTTCGTCTAAATTTGTTCCTGATAGTCACAATGTATTTCTCAGTCTGGTCTTATAAACTATGATACGGTAATTGGAATGAGTGACTGGGAATGTGTTCACTCCTTGCAAATGCTCACAATTCTTGTTGTATTCACAGAGAGCTGTTGTGTAGACATGGGCTATAGAGCTCAATATTATTCTAGACATTTGATGTTCATTGAAGAAATATGTTCATATATTTTGTAATTTGGAGAAGCACTGATTTCTATTTGTTAGAAATTAAAACAAAGATTGAAAGCTTGTTGAACTGAATCTTTAAACTGGGTGAAGTTCGGTTAAGGAGCAACCTTGCAGTCTCCCTAGGAGGAGGCCACACTGGCTTAGAAGTAAACTGTCTTTTATCAGATCTTTATCATTGGTGCAGGGCAGTGAGAATATTTGTCTTGTGTACATATTTCTAAAACTGAGATAAAATTCATTCCAATTGTGACTAGTTCGTTCAAACTACATTACAGTTTGGACATTGACCTCCAAAGGTTAAAGGGTCAATGGCATTACCACTTTTCAAACTTAGAATTTTGAGAATTATTTTTCTGAAATGATTTTCCAATTTGTTTGCCTTAACTTGAGGCTGCATTTCAACGTGTGTTTCTTTTGCTTTCTAAGTGCATTAACTGCTGAGATCCGAATCCTTTATTAGCATTAATATTAAAAAAGCTAATATTTGACATTGTGGCTTATAACTGCTAACAAAAAACAAAACTGTAAGGTATTGTCGAAGCCCAGGTGGCAATAAGTCAACAGATGATTGGCCTCTGAATGAAATCAAAAGATCCGAGTTTACTAACCTTATTTTTCTCCAGTTACCCATTTCACAATTATAGTTCATTATTTAAATTTCTAGGTGTTTTCTATGTGTTTTGCTCTTAAATATTTCATTTTGTGTTTTTTTTAAATTAAATCTCTTATTCTGTTTTACGAATAATTCATGCTTACACATTTGCTGTTCATCAAATAGTTACCCAGTGCCTGTCTTTCTCAGTGGCAGATAGTGATCTTGGACTGATTTGGGTCTTCCTTGTGGAAGCTGAAGTGCTACCTAGTGAGAGAGATGCTCACTAAAGTGGCTGTGAACTAGGGAAGCATTGGATGGTTGGAGTACGTAGCAGGGAGGTTTGACAGCAGAATGACCAGAGCCCCGAAGAACAAGGCCCTGTAGAACACCAGAGGGAAGGGTGTCCTGGCAAGAGAAGGCTTGTGCAAAGACCTGAGCTTGGGAGGGAGCCGCACATTTCCTAGGAAGGAAAGATGAGCCATGAACAGAGGGAGCCTGGGGCAAGAGGGCTGGAGAGGCCAGCTACAGGCCTGTGCAGCCCTCCTGTGGGTCTTCACTATCCTATGAACAGTTGCCAACCTTTGAGAGCATTTAAGTCAAGAAGGAAAGAGCTGCAGAGAAGGCTCAGAGTTGGCTAAGAGGGAATACAGAGATCAGGTAGGAGAACACTGCAGCTGGGCTACCTCTGACTACATGGACCAGGATAATGGTGGCAAAGCATGGGAACGAATGGCCATATTTGAATAATAAATTGAAGATGAAATTAACAAGGCAATGAACTGAAAGTAGAAATTGGCTATCCACAACAGAAATTTCAAATGTCTGTTCTCAGCCTGACTCGAGATTTAACATCTGGCTATGGAAGCAATGGTAAAATTCAAATAAAAAATTATTTATGTGCAACACTCTAATGTATTAAAAGTAGATGAATAATGTATGTATTTATCAGTTATATTCAGCTTAGGTAATACTTATTATGAATATTTTGAAACAAAATTGATAACTGGTCTTTTATAGATGGCACTAGCAATTCTGGCACCGTGGTTGAGAAACAGTTCCCCTGTGAGTGGTTTCTTGGTGTATTTGGTAGGGTCTTTTTGCTTGGTCTGAGGCTGTGGGATTGACAGTAAATGTGACCTTCACACAGCTTGTTAAAAAATCCACTGGAGAAATTTTGTGCTATTCAGAGAAGGTTGGTTCCATTTTACTCAAGAGTGGATGAGACAACAATAAATCATGTTGTAATAGTGCTGAAAGCTACATCATCAACTCAGACTCATAAAAGAGAAATTACTTCTCATAGATACTGCACCAATGTGCGCAGGTGCTACAAGTGGCAAGTTTGCCCAACACCGTTTCCAGTTTTTGATGCTGGATAAGCGTGATTTGCTTATGTAAGATTCATCATTCTTCTGACTGATATCCAAAGACTTTCCTAAGTCACAGAATTAATTTTCCAGAAAAACCTACTCAGTCTGGTATAAGAATGTTTCAGCTGAAAAGCTGAGCAGAGACTCCCTCCCTCCTTCCCTTCATCCCTTTCTTCTACCTGCTTCTCTTCCTTCCTGGTTTGAAAAATTACCACTTGCTCTTGGTAGGGACTTTCTTGGTAATGACTGTTTCATCCCCACCCCAGCTAATTCATCAGTGTATCTGCTGATCTTATTTTTAAACTGTATCAGGATCAAGACGGTTCTCGCCACCTTCAGATTATAACTCTCATCCAAATCTTCTTCAGCTCTTTCCTGAGGTATTGGGATTACTTCCTGCTGTTCTTAAGGCTGTTACCCTCGCTCCCCTGTGGGTCATGTTCTCCCTCCAGCCATCAGTGATGCTTTAAAAATATAATCTATAGGGGCTGGAGTGGTGGCTCAGCGGTTACAGCACTTGCCTTGCATGCACAAGTATGCGAGTTCAAACCCGAGCAACGAAAGTCCATGAAAAACTAAATAAAATTGATTCTGTCTTTCCCTCTCCCTCTTTCTCACTGTCCCTTTCTCTTAAAAAAAAAATCCCATACCATAATCATAATATTCCCTTAAGTAAATGGCCCTCTGTGCGCCCATCTCAGTGCGAAGGCCATTCCTCATCGTGATCCTCATGATGCGCTGAGACCTGTAATTTAGCTCTCTGGCCTCATCTCCTCCTCCTCTTCTCTCCAGCCACACACCGACACCTTGTTTCTCTCAGACAGGCCAAGCATCCTTCCACATTAACACCTCTTCAGTTGTTTCTGGTGCCTAAATGTTCTTCATCCAGATGCCATGGTTGGTTTCCTCGCTTCACTCAGGGATCTACTCAATTTTAGTCTGATCAGAGAGACCTTTGCTGACCACCTTATCTCAAAGAGCACATTTCAGCATTGTCTTCAGTTGCTTTTTCCTGCCTTAATTTCCTTCATGGTACATATCACTGTCCTACTTTCCTATAAACTATGTGTATTTGTCTATTTGTTTATTCTGTTTCTCCATTCATTAGCATGCTTTTTGATCAGCTCAGCATCCACAACATTAACAACAGTGTCTTATACCTAATAGGTGCTCACTTAATACCGGTTTAAGGAGTGGATATTGCAGAATTGATATTTTGAAGCAGCTGGAAAAGGTAGGGATTCTCTCCTGGAGCTCCCAGAAGGAAGGCAGTCCTACCAACACAATTTTAGGACTTCTGATCTCTGGAGTGGAGAGCTAAAACATTTGGATTACAACACAACATTTGTGGCAATTTGTTTCAGCAGCAATGAGAAACTAATACCTCTTCTGAGCTAAGATGCAGCCCCAGAATACTTTCCAGTTAAGTATTTCAATTATCTATATACTGGAGTTTGCTTATGTGATGTTTATTATTCATTAAATATTGCTGGTTTTCCTTGAAGGCATGTGACAGAATTATATGTTCCTGGGGCTGGAGCAGTGGTTCAGCAGTTAAGACTCTTGACTGGCATGTGCAAGGACGTGGGTTCGAACCCCAGCATCATGTACACAATGACATGTCAGAGCAACAAAAGCCTCACGAAAAACTAAATAAAATTGATTCTCAGTCTCACCATCCTCTGTCCCTCTCTCCTCTCTCAAAACAAAAACAAAAACAAAAACAAAAACAAAAGAAAGAAAAGAAAAAAGCCCCTGGAAATTAGGTGTGGCTATGTGACTTCATTAGGATGATGACTGAAGAGTGGAATCAACATGTGTGATAAAGCTTTATAAACCTTTGCAAATTTCACCATATTTCTGCTTTTCTTGTTTTTATGAGTATAGAACCTTGATGAAATGTGGTCTTCATGATCCTGACTCCCCGAGAAAACTGGGAACACATTTGCTCAAACACTATCAATGGCTATGTAGGGTGAATGAAAAAATCTGTTGAAGTTGCTGAGATTCTGGGGTTTTGTTCAAAAAGGAAAACCTAGTTCAGTATTTTGGTTTTAAAATTATTTTACTCTCAAAATTTACTGAAGATCCCCCAATAGCTGTTATTTATGTGGATTATATAAATCAATATTTAAATGCTAGGAATCAAATTATTTCAAAATTTTATTTAAAAATAAACACATTTTATGTTCACATAAAATATATTTTAATGAAAGCAACCGTATTTGCTGGGTAGGTGGCACAGATCTGTAATCCCAGCTACCCAGGAGACTGAGGCAAGAGGATTGCAAGTTTGAGGCCAACCTCAGCAACCTAGCATGTGTTTAGTGATAGAGTGCCCCAAAATTCAATCCCTAGTATTTTTTAAAATAATTTACACTTGTTTTATTTTTATTTTTTATTCATAAATTTATTGAACATCAAACAAGCTTCTGATGAAATAATAAATATATATATAGATTCTGAAAAGTAGATTTGCCCCCAAGAGCCCCCCAATTACCCACCCTTATCCCTGCCCCCCTCCTTCCCAATACATCTCTACAAATGCCTTAGGTTGTATGACATTACATCTTACCCAGATAGAATTATATTTTCTTCTCAAGCAAAAATAATTTCATTTTAGAAGAAGGATGTTTTAATGTTTTATATATTTTATAAATATCTCTAATATTTGGCTTAATAGAAGATAGCTGTGTTTCCATATTTATTGCTGTAGTATTCAAACTGTTGCAGTTTTTTGATGTGGTTGAAGAGTAGTGATAGATTCAGCCTCAGATAGTTATATAGTTTGGATTTGGACTGTCCCCCAAAAAGCTCATGTGTTAAAGGCACGGTCCCCAATATAGCAGTGTCCAGAGATGAGGCTTTAAGGAAATTGTTGAATCAGTGGAGTACTTCATTTGGTGGGTTAATAACTTGAGTGGATTATTGGCAGATGGGGCTTAGCTGGAGGAAGTAGGTCATTAAGGACTCATCTTATCCTTGGCCCCTTTCCTTCTTTTTTCCTTCCTGCTCTTCCTCCCTCTTTCTCTCTGTTTTCAAGGGTAAGTGGTGTTTAATGAAAACAACAGCTAGCTCCCCTTTTCACCAATGCTTTCCTTGGAGGTGCCTGTCCTGAAGGGCATCTTCTGCATCTTCTGACTTAGCTCTCATTGATCCTGGCTTCCTGGAATTCATGTTCTTATGTAATTTCCTCTCCTTGATTGTGGGCAGGGCCTGGTGGCCTGCGGATCATAAACAGAGTGTGGCAAAAATGAGAAGGGGCACTTTTGTGACTAAATGATAAAAGGCTGAATTTCTGTCCTGCTGGGCTTTTCTCTCTGAATCTCCACTTCTGTTTGCTGGGAGACAGAAAACTGGCAAGGCTGGAGAGTGATCTCCAGCCAAAAATCCTCAAGGGACTGATTCCTCCCAACAGCCATACCTGTAAGCTTGGAAAGAGGGTCCCTCCCCAGCTGGTCAAGATAGCTTGACCCCAGTGAACACCTTGATGGCAGCCCTGTAAGAACCTAAGCCAGCTAAGCAATTTGGGACTTCCTGACCCACACAACCTGAGATGATAAATGCATGTTGTTTCAAGGTACTAAATTTCAAGAGTAATTTTTTACACAGCAATAAATAACTAATGCAACCCTCTATTATGTTATGTAGAAGTGCTTTCTATGTACTTTCAATTTCTGTCACACACATAGAATATTAAAATGTGTATACAAAGGCCCCGGCTTCATATAATTAATAATATTTACTGCTTCATCAAAGACTCTTATATGCAACTTGCATTTTAGGGCATGACGATGCAGTATGTGAAGTCCACATCTTAGTTCTACAGCATTGAGTTGCTCTAAATCACCAGCGATCTTGTCCATTTTACTTGTAGCATCACTGTAAATGCCAGTGTAGTGGAAGAGAACATACGAAAACACTGTAAAAGGAAAAAATGAAAAAGACAAACAATGTAGTGTGAATTGCTTTGAATTAACAGACCTTCTGGAAAGTATCCTGGGACCCAGATGGACCCATGGATCACACTTTCAGAACTGCTGGTCTAGACTATCCCAATTATTGCATTCAATATATTGTTGATTCTCGTACCCCAGGCTAGATGTTGCTATATAGTAAAATTGTCCTAAGGAAAGACAATGCATAAACTCTTTCCATTTTTGAAAGAAAATGGGACATTATAAAGTTTTGAAGTTCTTCCTGCAGGGTACATGCACACGATTGACTATCAGTTCAAGATGCTGAAAGAGGCTTCATTTCAGTGCTCATTACCTGCTAGTCCAAGCTCATGCCTACCAACACATCCGTTTGACTCTCTTACTAGCTGCCTTTTTTGTTTTTGAGAGAGAGAGGGAGAGTGCGAGATGGAATTAATTGTATTTATTTTTTTCATCTGATTTTTGTTTCTCCAACACTTAGTTGTGTAGGTGGTGTTGGGGTTCAAATTCGGTCTCTGACTTATGCCAGGAAAATATGATGCCTCTGAGCCACACTCTAGCCCCTGCTATCTGCCTCTTGTTTCTTGATTATCCAGAAAGACATTGAAAGTATCTTTTTGGTGTGTGTGTAAGAGTTCATTTTTGTATGAATTCTATAAAAAATATTCTGATACATGCTTGAATAAGATTTATACATATTTCAATGTACATATTTCTTTAGTATTGCATTAATATCAGTGCTAAAATTAATAATATGTGCTATGATGGAGATTTAGAGAATAAATGTGTAAAAATGAAAAGATTATACATTATCTTTCCAACTAGACAAAAATCATAGTATGTTTTGTGCATTTTCTGTCTTTTCATGCACTTGATATTTGTTTAAGGGACATTTTAATTTTTCCTTAGCAAAATTAAAGGGCAGTTTCAACAAACACTCTACCTTGTTTTAATTCTTCTAGTTGTGGTTGTAGATAAATTAAACATATGATTAAATAGATTTTTATCACAGAGAAGCATGATTTCCCACGTAAAGGTAGTAGCATTCAATTATCCAAAATATTAGAAAATTTAAAGCTTTTTAGGTTAGGTTAATTTTGTCTAAATTGTCAAGTATGTTACATGATGTGATAAAAAAGACATTGGCTTTCTTTTTACATATTATCCTATGTATTTTACAGATTTTTAAGTTAGTGTATATTCAGGCATGTGAAATAATAATTACAAATTTCAAAGGAAAAATACACTAAGAAACACATCAGAATTATCTTGGGTTTACAACTAGTAGAAGTGACAGGTTTCAAGTCCCTAAAGATTGATTTTGTTCATTAAACAGGGGTGCACAGATGTTATAAGGCAGTCATTACCAGTTTCAAATCCAGGTGGTATCCTCGTGTGCATCTTGCTCCAGAGCATGCTGTGGTTGATTTACTCATCTCAGGGGTCTGTACAATTGATCGTGGTGGCCATAGCTGAGCCGTATTTTTGCAGCTGGAATTCACACTTATTATGGGGGGAAAATTAGAACAGTGGTCAGGTCTCTGGCAGGTTATTGTAAGGATATCTGTCATTATTTCCCCACCTCCATTTCCATCAAAGAATCTAAAACTTGTAAACACACACACACACACACACACACACACACATGAAATCTGAAACTATCCAAATATTTTCTGTGGCTAACTACTATTCTTCTTGCACTCTGATAGCTGGTGAATAAAAGTTCAATTTATTTTTAAAATAAAGGTGCTTCTAAATAGCACAGATGCAGCTTGTTCTTTGCAGAATGATCTCTTTCATGTACTAGGGGAGGTCAATAGCAGTACATGTATTGATCACTGTTTTATATTTAATGACCAGGGATTCCTACGTTTCAAAGATGGATTCTAGGTTATTCCCACTCTCACCCATTATTAATAAAGCTCAGTAAGTGTACATGGTATTTAATGTTAGATGAAAATTTGCCAGGCAAATTGCCTTCCCTGAGGAGACGCAGGCTGAGAGCAGGAGGAGAATGGTGCTGGAGGAGGTTTTGGGAAGAGCAGACTGATTAAAGGTTATGAACCCGGCATTGCTTTGCCAAGTAGGTGAGTTTCAAGGACAATTTGAAAGCTGAAAAATGATTTTGATGTTTGGAAGCTGGTAAAATAACACCAACAACTGAAGGCAAGTAAAGATATCAGAAGAAAAAAATTTTGGCCTATTCTCTGAGAAGTCTCCATCTTCAGCTCCGACATTTCCTTCTACATTATGTTTATCTGACTTCTGAGCATCAGTTCCTACTCATGATGATCCAAACTAGTGGTCCCAACCTTGAGCCTGACGCAGAGTTCCCTGGGAGGCTAAACTGCAGATTGTCCACATAGTAACGTATCCTAGCAGGTCTGGGGTCCTCGATTTACATTTCTAGTAATTTCTACAGAATTACTTCTGCTTTTTCTTCTGGATCCCCACTCTGAGAACCTCTCTTCAGAACTAGTATCTTTCATTCCTTTCCAATTTCCTCCAAACACCAGCCTGGAGCCATCTCTGGTTCTGGTAGTTATACTCAGGCAATGACCCAATTCAGTCTTTCTTTCTCTAGGAATTCCTTCAGATATGTCTTTCTTTTCACACTTCCAGATACTAATAACCTAATGAGATACTACTACTACAAACTAGCAACAACAGAACTATAATTACTACTACTAACTTCTTTGAACAGGCATTGTGTACAAGGCAGTATGGTAACTACTTTTAAGTATTTTAGTAAGTAATGCTATTAAGTCACAGTGTCCTCATTTATAGGTGAGGAAATTCATTTGTAGCAAAATTAATTCACCTGCAGTGAGTATTATGGGAGGGATATAAATGAAGGTCTGTCTGATGCTAAAAGCCATGTTCTTATGCTATGCCCATCCTGTATTAAGATCCCACCTGCTGACTACAGCTTTCCTGCTGCTCCTCTTCATGTGAGTTAGTTATACAATGGAGACCTCTCTTTCTTATTGCTGCCTCTAATGACCTCCATATTTCCAGATTCGTTTATGATGGGGGACAATGGAAATCAGTACAGATGGTAGAGATTAATCAAAAAATGTAACTGGGGCAATTAGGTACCTTATGACACATGCACGAATAAATAGCAAATGGAATAAAATCACCAATGTGAAAAATAAAACCTTGAAAAGTTTAGAAGAAAACATAAGAAACTACTCACTACAAAAATTAATGTGAGATAGTGCATATGTCTCCTAAGTTGCTTTACTCATTCCACAATGCATATGTGTCTCAGAACAAGGCTTTGTATATGATAGATGCACATGATTTTTATTTTTCAATTTAAAAAAAAGTCCATCTCTACTACTTGAGCTGAGCTGGGCTCACATCCCAAACTGGAAGGTTATTATGCAGCAGGGATGGGGTGAGATGGTAGAATGGATGTTGAACGACAGCCACAACATCCACTGCCATCCACTATCATCTGCTGTCACATCTTGTGTTTATTATTTCAATTAATTCTCACCAGGGTCTTATGAAATAGTTATTTTGTACGAAAGCTTTCCTTTCCAATATTTGGTTGTTATCTCCCATGGTTTAAATGACATCCTTTCTAAAGAAAATCTTCTGAAATTTGGCCTTTTATTCTATTTTAATTTACCATATTCCAGTAATTTAGGGATCTAAACTAAAAACAAAATAGAAACAAGAGTTGGAGATGTAGCTCAGTGGTAGAGCACTTGCCTAACTGATCCCCAATAACACAAAATAATAAAAATAATTAAATGACATAATAAAATGAAGACATCAGAAGTACAAACTTTATAAAACAAAATTTTATAAAATTTTATTTATGTGCAAAAATACAATAAAAATCATTATAAAAAGTGAAAGGCAAACCATAAACCAGGGAAAATTATTTTCAGAACCAATGAAGGATTAGCATCTAAAATATATAATCCAACTGTGAAAACTTTGCAACTCACAAAAGAGGAAAAGCATATCTCCAAAACATTTATGAAAATACTCTCAAATTTCAATGTGAAAGAAATGAACATCGTATGTCAGCACAACATAATTGTTAATGTACCTGCAGAGATTTGTGTCCTGGGAAACTCCTGGGGTCTTTTGGCTGGAGTATAAGTTTAATTACTTTGGAGAGAAATTCAAAATATCTACTGAAGTTAATAATGCAGGTACCTGTGACTTATTCATTCCTCCTGTGATTATTTTTAGCAGTTCCTCCAGGCATCTTAGACACGCAAGGAGGAGTTTACGAGGATATTCACCATGCTGTTTGTGGTAGTAGAACACCGACACAACACAGATATCTTAGTAGCTCATTGGATAGTTACCTTGTGTGGTTTATTTACTTACTTTGATTTCAAGAGTATTTTAATTTCTAGTCACAATGAAACTTTTTTATAATTTAACATGCACATGTATTAATATAATGCTTAATGTATTAAGGATGAACATTCAGAGTAATTAAGACGATAAAACCATATTCTGTGTTTAAGTCCCTAATTTTATCTTTATTAATTTTTTTCAACAAGTAAGAGCAGCCCAATGTGATGAGCATTATTTTAGGTAATACAGAAAAAATTTAGTAGAGTATCAAGATTGCAATAAAAAGTTAAAATGCCATCCAGGTGTGGTGCACACCTGTGATCCCAGCTACTCAGGAACTGAGGTAGGAAGATAATGGAGCGTAAGGCCAATCTGGACAATAGAGCAAACCCCAACTCAAAATAAATTAAAATTAAAAAACACACTTAAAATGCCAAAAGAAAGCCATGTAATAACAAAATAGTATTTTCATAGAGTACCTTATGATAACAGTAATAGCAATGCGCACGATAAACCCAATTTATCTAACTCCGATTGTGTAGATATATCACATTCTCTAATTTAAATCTCACAGATGTGAGAAACAGAAGTTGAGTTATTAGTTTATACGTGTGCACATTAAGTCCAGTAGGGAGACACAACTTAAAGCACTGCCTAGCAGTGGCCTAGCAGGAATCTAATCCACCGTTATTATATGGGTATTTTTTAGAAAGAGTAGCTTAGTTCACCTTTAAGAATTTTACAATTATTTCTTAATAAAATCATATTTTTTGTGGTCCTTTTATGCATAGAATATAATTCCTTAATTATAACAAAACAAACTAAGTTCATATGTATTATCATAGATATATAAGCATCATTTTGAATAACAGCAATCACAATAATATAAAAATATTTTTATAAATTTAAGACAAATCCTAAAAATTATTGTTGATACAAATATGTGAACCAAAAGTATGAAACTATGGACAAGAAGAATATATATCATTTTCAAAATGTCAACATCTGAGGAAAAAGGGAGAAGAAGAAGGGGTAAGGTTTCCTTAAATTGTATAAAAGATATTTTATTGTTCTTTAGATTAAAAAATCTGAACTAAATATGGCAAAGTGGTAATGTCAATGTGGCAAGTAATCAAGTTGTTTTTCTTTTTACTTTTCTGCATTTTGAAATTTATCCTGATTAGAAAAAGAAAATTTGAACAAATGCTTCCATAGTCTAACAAAGTTTGGACATTCTCCATTAATCAAAATACATTTTCTTTGCTGAAAAACTTGGTGCTCATTAACATGAGAATGCAATGTGTGAATTGCCAAGAGGGAAATGGATTATGAAATATTTCCCAAACTTATTTGACCATGGAAATCTTTTATTTATTTTTCTCAAAACATCTATTAACATCTCTTGGATATTTTGGGAAATGCTGTTATACATCAAAGCACTTAATTTTCCTAATTGTTTTATGTAATTTAACTTAATTTCCCTGATTATCTTTTCCATCTCCTTGATGTCAGGACCTCAGTCTGATTCCTTTTAGCTAGTAACACTTTGATGGTTTGTTTGATTTTTCTCAGAAATTATTGTGTAGTTCATTATACTAAATGTAGATTTGGGGCAAGAGGATAGTAGTAAAAGTAGTCTTTTCAAAGATTTAAAAGGCACCAAACAGCAAATCTATGGACACAAAGATCAACATAGGATAACAACAAAATGCTTTGCCAACAAGTGGAATCTATTTGTGCCAAAACATTGCCAAAAACAATTGCTGGAGACTTTTTTTCTTTTTTTATGTGTTCATTTCATTCAACAAGTATTAGGAAGCATCTGATAAAAATGATACCTTCATAATGCATAAATATAGTACAATGTATATAGTTTCTCAGAATTAAATCATCTGTGATTTCTCAGTAAAGTAACTCATTTCTTTTGAAGCCACATTAAGCAAAAATCTAATTCAGTTTTATTAAATAATCCATTCATGTAAGCATTTGTGACTATTAGATATAGCTTACATTCCTTGATTAACAAGGGACAATTTTGGTACAACTATAAAATAAAATTAAGTAAAAATTTATTGATTTGATACTTTCTTTCCTGTTGTCCCACATCTGAGGCTCTTAGTCAACTTAATTTTAGATGCAAATGTCCCTGTTCTACTTTTTTTTTTTAAAGAGAGAATGACAGTGAGAGAGAGACAGAATCAATTTTTATTGAGTTTTTCACATGGTTTTCATTGCTCTGATACTTAGAGTTGTGCACATGGTTGCTGGGGTTTGAACCTGTGTACTCAAGCATGGGCAAATGCTGTAATTGTCAAACCACCGAGCCATTGCTCCAGCCCCTGATTTATACTCTTTCAATAATTTATAAACGTTTTGGACACAGGTGCTAAATGGAATTAAATATCAAACAAAATTTTTAAATAATATGTAAAGATCTAGTACCTAGAATGAATGAATTATCCCTTTGTTTCAGAAAAGCAGTTTTGATTCTCGTTCCAAAAGCATTACTCTTTATACCATTTTTATTTGTTAAAATTTTGCTATTTTGCTGCTATTTATTTGAATAAAACATTTGTATATTTTCCTTTTCTTTTCTTTTTTTTTTTTTTTGGATCAAACCCAGCAGTGCTCCACCACTGAACCACATCCCTGACCCTTTTAAATTTTTTGTTAAAATAGGATCTCCCTAAGTTGTTTAGGGCCTTACTAAGTTGCTGAGGCTGGTCTTGAATTCTCAATACTCCTGCCTCAGCCTCCTGAGTTACTAGCATCAAAGGCATGTACCACTGTGCCCAGCTATTTTGTTATAGTTATTACAACCCTGAAAAAATTGTTTGGACGTGTAAAAAAAACTTTTGTGATTTGAAGAAGCGTAATTTGTACAGTTAAAATCTCACTTAAAGTATAATTCAATAACTTCTACAATGTTTAGGTTAATTTAGAACTCTAATTTTCCTAGAAGGGATTCACATAACTACTAAGAAAGTAATCTGGTTTTCAAGCCTGTTAATGTACTGAGATATAGTGCTGAAAACAGTTTTAAGAGGTTTTAATAAAGAAAGTCTACAGATACAGATGGGGTTTTTCACCTCCTTTGTTATTTTAGTCTTGAAAATATAATGATACCAACAGTAAATATTTACTTCTCTAATTTTAAAATTGATCTGAAGCATGAGTGACGAATGGATTTTATGTAAAATAGAAAGTAGTTGGTCAAAAGGATGCGAGATCTGCTTTGGGCTCCTCTGGTAATGTTTATACTTTAGCTCTCTTATAATGTCATCGTGACTCATGGTAAAGTTGTACTTAATGATAGTTTGAAAGTTTTTGAACCTGGAGAAACTACTATTTGATTTAAATGCACTGCTAGCCTTTCGCAGTATTTCAGGCAGCTGTCCCCCTTAACTTTCTAACTCACTTATTTCACTATAGCTGAGATAAGATGGCTCAATTCCGCCAGGTAACAGGAGTCCTTGGCAGGACAATGACTCACTGCGTGTTAACGACCTGGGCTGCTAGGTGACATGACCAATATTCTGCTTTAGCTTCTATAAAAAAAGACAGGCCATTGTGGTACAAATAAATTAGAGTATAGACAATAATGAAGTGACATTAATGTACTAAACCATGATATTAGGTTTTATAAACATTTTCTTGGATGAGCATATTTTCCACATTGACCTTCCTTTATTATATATACAGGTGCAACTTTAGAACCTATATCTTAGAGTGTTATTTTTTTAAGTGTGCTATTATCAAAGTGTACATGTCCTAGACATTTTGCTGTGTTTCTTTATGGAGGGTTTGCTTAAAAAATAGGGTATGTATACCTACACAACACACACCTTATATAGAGTGGAAAAGCAGTGTAAAGAATGTTTTAGATATCTGTTGCTATGTAAATCCCCCCCCCCAATTTATGACTTTTAAAAATAAATAAATCTCTCACATGGATCTAGAATTAAGGGTTATCCTAGCTGGGTGGTTGTTGCTTGGGAATTCTCATGAAGTTACAGTGGGCAGGGGCTGGGATCAGCTGAGGGCTTGAATGGGCAGGAAGGTCCCCTACCAAGCTGGTTTTCAGGAGAAGGCCTCACCACATGTCTCATTCTATGGAGCTTCCTGAATGTTGTTTACATATTGCCAATGGGTTCTCTTGGAAATAGTTACATGAGAGACCAACGTAGAAACCCTGCGAGTTATGAACCAGCCTTGGAAATCATACAGCATCATTCAGGAAAGATCATCCTGGATACTCAGCTTGGCCCTAACCCCTGGAGGAAAGGGTGTGAACAACAGAAGGTGAAATCCTTGGAGGAGTCTACCTTAGAGGTTGGCTTCTCTGAGTAGAAAGGGAGACAAATTATATATGTAATTTGAAAAAACTACTGTATCTTGATTTTGCTTCCATACAGTGAGGATCAGAATTACTAAAAATAATTTTGAATGATTTCTGCTAGATGAAGTATCACAAGGCTTTTTGTGCCACTATAAGTCACTTTCTATGCCAATGACTTGATGACCAGGTCATGCAGATAGAGCTGTCATTTGGTAGTGGGAGGAGCTCTGGTGTCACAAATCAAGATGGTGGCAAAGTTATAATTATAGGATTGAGGCCCAGGACTCCTGACTTTTGACCTTTGGTCATTGCTTCCTACTAGCCCAGGAATTCCCCAAGAGATTCACTCAACGCTAATTGATGCAATCAATGTGTCAGGATCTTATGCATTTATCTCCACCCATTATTCTATGAAATTATAACTCACAGTGATGTTCATTTGTTGTGTCTATTCCACTGGTACTTGTACATGCTGTGACACTTTCTGCTGATGAAACAACATGGTTCATAAGAAAAAATAAACTGAGTAATTTATTGCTATATGCATTTAGCTTTGCAAATATCCAGATGTGGTAAAAGGAAATGCATCTTCTGATACCAAACCAGTCAAATTTGGAGCTATAAAGCTAGACTGACAACATGGAAATCAGGAGTAGAAGAGAAAAGACCAGCACTCTTAGGTGGATGAGCGTTAGGAAGGGATAGTGACTGTGTACAGGGATTTGTTCTTACATCCCTTTCAATGGGAAAAGCCTCATTCTTATCACTGATGGGGCTGCTACAGCAAATGCCCAAATCAAATTAAGTTGTGTTGAAGAAGGCCTTAGTTGAGATGATCACTCTATAAGAACAAGATGTATTCCCAAGTGTGCATTGTGTGATGAATGACTAGACTGAAGGATGCACCTGCTGTCTTCTACAACATGTGATTATATATCCTAGAAGTAGTTTTCTACCTGATTCCAGGAAGTCAACTATCTAGATTGTCAGCAGCATAACACCAGTTATTTTTGTATTTAATTAAGATGAGTGGCTGATTAATGACATCTGAGCCGGGGGTTAAGGAAGGTCACTGACTCAGCAGCCAACACCCAGCATGAATAGCTCTGTCAATGCCCTGTTGCTTTACACTCATGGCTTTAATGGACCAAATGACTGTCATTAGAATAAAAATACTGTTCTGTTTGTACACCTCAATTCCTGGCCTCTTTCAAAATCCCCCGAAAAATGGAAACTAATGTTCATTTAGGATGTCATGGGAGCTCCATTCAACGGCCGTAGAAATTATTTCTTGGGTATGGTTGGTATGCAGAGGGTGGAAGGTGATGATAGTGAGCACTATTCTGCGATTTTTGTCTGATAATATATAAATTAGCTTAAAAAATAAATGCACTGCTCAGATTCTTGGAAATGCAATGGAGGAAAGTTTGATAAAAACACAGTTTACAAAGATGTGGTCAGACTGTGGGGAAAATAGCAGATATGGTCCAATGCCCCAGTGAGCGAACTGGGTTTATTCTTAGGAACAGAGGGAGGAGGAGGTATCAGAATCCAGGGTGGACCCTGTCATTTAATAGGTGATATGACTTTCAACCGAGAGATGCAACCAACCAGTAATGACCTGTCTGGGAAGAAAGAGGGAAATAAATACCCTGACCTCACTCTCCCCTTCACCTCTAACTTCCAGGTAGTGCCAAATACAACAGGAAGCTCAGGGACACTGTGGGTGGAGGCACTGGAGTGTAGAGAAAGGTAGAAAAGTGTGGGATGTGGAACCAGAGGGGCAGAAAGAGGCTACCCAACATGTGAACATACTCAAGATTGGCAAAACTTATATCAAAATAGGTTCTATTTTTCTTTATTTCACTGAAATTAGAAACTACAACATTGGGTGGTGGATTCCTGGACTTGAGTCCTAGCTCTCATATTGACCTCATGCAGCTGATTTACTCTGGGCCACTTTTGTGAAAAGGGAATCATGGTATTAAGTCTCAGGATGGAGGTGAGGAATAAATAACAAGTATTTGAAGCCCTTGACCCAGTGTCTGGCACACGGGAAGCATTTTACATGTTGACTGTCATTTAGTTAAGTCCATATAGTATCCTGAAGTTGTTTGCTGCTGTTTAGTTCCAATCATATGCATGGAATAACGTTAAGAATCCTATAGTTAGTGATTATTTTTCAGTATCCCTTTGGTGCTTGACTGTAACCTGGAATTAAATATCCAGGCAGCTGTAATCAAATTAGATTGTTAGAATTCTCACTTCCAGAAAAAAAAAATTCCTGAATATCCTCATAACAATCAGGAAGTCTCCTGGTTTCTGCAAAAGATAACTGACTGGGTTGGCCCTGTGTGGATTAAATTTGTATGGGAAAGTTTATTCCACTGTTTCTGTTTCCTTCACTGAATGAATTCCTATAGAAACAGCATTTTAAATGTGCTTATTGCACAGAATGGTAGAAACAAAGATGGATCTTTGATTTGGAACAATGCCTATTGCTGAGATATATTATCTAATAAGCAATTTCCCGATGAAACAGGCATTCAGATTTTCCCAGGAAAAAGGAGACATCCATAACAATGTTTTAAAGTAGCATTTGTAAATCATAGTGCAGTTTCCAAGGGGCATTCACATTTTTTGGCTCAGTGGTTTTCAGACTTAGGTTTTAGTCATGGACCATCATATACACACAGATACCCACTCATATGAATAAGGGGTTCTCTGACTCCAGCCCACCTAGTCAAGCCCCCTTTTTCCCACTCTGAGCTGCTGGTTTCTTATTTGAAGGCTTTTTTTTTATCTTCTTTCTAGTATCCTTCATTTTCTTGGGTGCAGAGCTTAGTCATTCTGCTTTTTTTTTTTTTTTTTTTTTTTTTTAAAGAGAGGACAGTGAGAATCAATTTTTATTGAGTTTTTCACGTGGCTTTCGTTGCTCTGACACTTAGCTATGTATGTGGGTTCTGGGGTTTGAACCCGTGTACTTGCGCATGCTGGCAAGCACAGTAACCACCAAGCCACCGCTCCAGCCCCCATTCTGCTGCCTTTTGGAGTTATGTTTTAAAAGCAGAATGCTGGACCTCAAAATAAGTCTTCCCTGAAAAGATTTATATAATATGGAAAAGGTCACCTAAGGCTTTAGGAATGGAAAGAAGCACTGAAGAGAATCAAGGGAAGACGTTTAGCATCTCTTTTCCATTTCCAATAAGGATTGTCTGAAAGCTGATATGAACTCTATGGCCAAAAATTAGCGTGGCTTAGATTTTCAAATTCCCAAAATCCCACATTAAATAATTCAGCCAAATAAAATTGGTAGATAGCTCTCCTTAGATGACCACAAATAAAATTAAGAATTTCAGGTCATTCAAATCTCACATAATTAAATTATTTTTTCATTTTTACTACTACTGAGCTCTTTATAAATTTATTTAAAATAATCTCAAATCAGGGCATGTATGTGTGCACTGTTTCTCTTTATTGAATGCTTGCTGTGTGTTAAGCTTTCAGCTGAGTTTTCCACATTATCTCGTTTATTTTTTTTAAATGAGATGGACATTGAGAGAGACTGAAAAAAAGAATTTTTATTTAGTTGTTCATGTGGCTTTCATTGCTCTGACACTTAATTGTGTACTTGGTGCTGGGGTTTGAACTCAGATCTTTGCACGTGTCAGGAAAGCAGCATACTGTTGAGTCACCACTCCAGCCCACTCTTTTAAAGTTTACAATATTGTTGTTGTGACAAGGAAATTGAGTCTGGCGTAAGTAGCTTGGGTAAGACCATGCATTGGCATCTGCCTAAGCCACTGCTTTTATCTATGGTACTAAAATGCTTGTGTCAGCTTGGCACAGTTCAGCACCATGAGTTATCAAGAACAATATAGCAACACAAATTGGAAATGTCAAGAATCATCATAAATTTATGGTCAAAATTTATGGCAAAAATAAAGTAGAAAACAGATTTTAATCTGATTATGTAATACCTTTTAACTATGACTTTGTTGGAAGTCCAGAGAGGAATTTACTGATATCAGTTCTCATTGTGATTGGGGAGTGATGTAACAAAGGCTTTGGCCTCTAAGTGGCTTCTAAGGAAGGACAAATTAAGATTGGGATATGCTTTAATCAGAGTGATCGAGGACTGGAGAGGAAGGGCATTTTGAAGGCTTGCTCACTCTTTGCCTATACCTTCATGAAGATGTCTCTTGCAGGTAATTAAAAATATCTAGGAAGGTAGTAGTATTTAATCTTCTCACATTTACATATAGTGAGAATTTCAGCCACATATTGCTTCAAATAATTTCACAAGTATTTTCAAATAACTGTTCCTGCTTATCATTCAAATCTCTGAGCAGACACTACTAACTTGTATCATCTTCTGAAACACGTGCCCTCTCAAGAGGTAGAATCCCATGACTGTTTTCCTTTCTTCAAAATAAGAATTACCTGAAACTCCTCTGTTGATTATCTTTTCCCCCTCACTAGTGGTAATTTTGATAATTGTAATAAGAGTAAAAGAGCAAGATACAAACAAAATTTCGGGGAGGTAAAGGTATAATTATCAAATTTTTTTTGCATAAACCTTCAGAAGCTCAAGGAGTAATGTTTACATTATCACTCTTTTCTTGACCTTTCAGAAGATGAATTATAGGAGAAGTCATAGAAAACCAACCAAGATGATCTGAAAATATTGTATAAATATATGGCAATTCATTTAGAACTTGATATATTACTAATCTTCTAATAATATCATGGGCTTATGGTGAATTTATAGATGGATTCCTAATCTTATCCTGATTCACAAATCAGCCAGCTGGGCTGTGAGTCAAGGACTAGATTGGTGCCTAAAAGTTGTTCACATGTTTTTTCTATCATAAATTGCTATGGCAAATCAAATTGTCCCAACTTAGATATGCATTTTGCATTAGTCATTTTTTCACTGCTGTGATCAAAAGACCTGACAAGAACAATTTTAAGGAGGAAAAGTTTATTTGGGGGCTCACAGCTTCAGAAGTCTTAGTCCACATATGACCAAATCCACTGCTATGGGCCCAAGGTGAGGTAGCACATTATGGTAGAAGAATGTGGTGGAGGAAAGCAGGTCTGGACATGGTCACCAAGAAGCAGAGAGAGCGCATGCTGCTCAACAGGGACAAAACATACACCCGAGGCACGCCTGCAATGACCTGCCTCCTCCAGCCACACCCTACCTGCCTATAGTCACCCTTCAGTTAATCCATAGTAGGAGACTAATGTGCTGATTAGATTAATGCTCTCATAACACAGTCATTTCACCTCTAAACCTTCTCGCATTGTCACACACATGAACTTTGGTGGGATACTTAATATCTAAACTATAACATGTAGAAAAGATCCCCAGGTTCTGTTATAGTACTGTGAAAGTGTGTAAAATCAAAATTTATTTGAATAGTGTCTTTAAACCTCATTTTACGATGTTATAGTTAGGAGTGAAAAGATAATTCTTCCTTTTATTCTAGTCATCAATTATGAAAATATATCCAAATATTGCTTTTAACTCTATTGTGTCTTGGCCATTGTTGCGAAATCTTCTACTTCTCACCCCAGTGAAATTAAGAAAAAAACAACAGCTGATGTTTGGGTCCCAGTCCCAATATTCTGATTTAATTGATTTGGGAACAGTGTGAGCACCCTTAAAAGCTCCAGGGTATTCTGGTATTCTGTAGGTTCTAAAGTGCCTCAGGGTTGAGGACCACCTATTTAAACTATGAATATGCAATCTACTTAGACTATGAATATGCAATCTACTTAGACTGCGCCATTGCTTTCCAAATAATCTAACACACTGACTTTGGTTAGCTCAGGATCTAACTGATCTGGTCCTAACTGATTTACAGCAAAGGTCCTTCCAAATCGTGTGTGTAGAGGAGTTCTAGATGATGGGAATTTTCCTCTTTTAGGTGGCGTGTCAACCAAATCATCTGCCTTCATTTTAGGGTTATTGTAAAGGATGATTCTGCAGTTTTACCACTATTTATAATTCTCCGTCTCATTAAAAAAAATCTTAGCATTTATCAGTACAAATCTTGTCCTGATATCTACCTCATTGAAGTTATATCTAATATTTCCCTTTTTGAAAGTACATTAGGGAGGCTAGGCACTCTGGAGATCTTATTCTTTTACTTGAAGTTTTAGAATAAAAATTGAAAAATGAGCATATAAGAAAGTTAAAGTAGGAATTGCATTTTAAACTAACCAAAATGCACCCTGTGGAGCTCATAAAGAGGGAAAGAAATTTGAAAATCTGAATACAACCCTGCTTCATAGAGGAACAGAAAATGAAGTTAGATAGCCTGTATTTCCCAGGGTTTCAGAAACCCAAGTCACATTTGATTTGGAAGTGAGAAGTCTATCTGAAGAAAAGATTAATTTAGAAAATTTGGAGGTAAGAAATCCATTGTTTTTGAAATTTTAGGTTTCTTTTAGTCTAGTGGTTTAAACACATTCTTACCATATTGACTTAGTAATGGGTTATTGGGTGGAGACTGAAGGGATTTCACTCTTGCTTCACATATACTAAAGTATTTTAAAATTCAAACTGTTGCTCTTGAGAAAACTCAGGTAATCTTGAGCATATTGCTAAGACAAATATAAATCATAGAAGTTGTAAATGTGGGACAAATAAAAATAAGACACAATATTTATTGTCTATTACTCAATATATAGTTGATGAAAGTACAACAGAGCCCTACATTAGAAGCTAAACCAAATTCATTTGCATCTGAGCTACATGCAATTACCTTAAACTAGCTTCTCCTGATTTGAGTTTTCAAGATGTAAGCAAGATGGAGGAGGAGAAATGCTTCTTTCTTTTATTGTGTTTTTGCCAAATAAAATGAGATCCATGCACCTCAAATGAATTAAATTTGTTTATACTTTATTATCACTACAATAACTGTGTTTTGAGTAAATGAAAAGAAAATCAGGTAGCCTGCTGCGTTAACTTGCCAGGTACTGAGATAGCTTCTGCAAGTTTAATAATTTTTCTGAGGAGGTGATGGCTCACTAAAAAGGCATTGCTTTGTCAGTGAGATATTGATAGGTGGTGTCAGCTGTGTTGGATTGATTATAGTTATTATTCAACAAATAAGTCGACTAAGATGACCCTTTAAAGCAGCTAATAGCAGAATGACTGCTTACTAATCTCTACAGATTAATTAAACATCTAATTAGATTCCTACTAGGAAATACTTTTATGTGGATTATGATTCTAAAGTGGCTCAGCATCCCACAAAGCGGGTTATCTCAATCTGAAATTGTCATAAACATAATGGTATTTCAAGAATTAGCTCAATCTCAAAATATTAAAAGACAAACTTAAGACAATTATATACCATTTATTTTCTCATTTATTTTGAAGTCAAATTGTAGCTTCCCTATTTTCAAAATGTTTAGTGTTAATGTAATAACTTCATAGATTTCTTGGTTTTACTCATATTTCCCAATGGTTTTCACCTCCAGAAGTATTTATAGTTTTTTCTCAGTTGCCTGACTTTTTTGTATTTTAGAAGCTATAATCAATTCTGATGTGGGTTTTTGGCACAACCTAATTTTCCCCACTATGCTAAGACTGGAAGAAGAGTGCTTTTAGGATTCTAGGTATTTAAAACAGAGTTTTCCTGGACTGGGGATGTGATTCGGAGATTAGGCATCAATCCTTCTTACCGACAAACAAACAGAGTTTCCCAGCCATGGGGTTAGTCAGTTGTTCTGATGAGGGGCTGCCCAGTGAATAGGAAAATGTTCAGCAGCATCTCTGGCCTCACCACATTAGAGGCTAACAACAAACTTGTCCTTCCTTCCCCCAGTTGTGAGAAACAAGAATGTCTCAAGACTTTGCAAAATGTCATCTAGGGACCAAAATTGGCCTTGGTAATAACCAATGGATTGTAATATCACAAAATGTATTGTATTTTTTATTAATCACATTCTTTTAGTCATTATGCCATGAATGAAATATTATGAAGTGTGTCAGATAAGAAGTGTGCTGAGTGTAGTTTAACAGGCTAGGGAGAATCCAGTCAGGGATATTGCAATAAAGGAAAGTGGTTGAACTCCACTCTGCCTAATTTAAAGGCAGAGGAGTTGATAAGTTGGTGGAGAAGTGCTGGAGGATCTCAGGATCAAGGGCCCTGGTGGATTAGGCCATCTGTGTTTACTCATGGTGTGAATGGCACTTAGACTCCTCCCCTCTTATGGAGACTGGGAGACAGAGCTCCTGTCTTTTTTGATGATCCTCACTGAGGAAAGGCTGTGAGGTGATTCACAACTCAAAGTGGATCTAAAGTATCTGCAGTAATGAGTTTTCTAGAGTAAACACCTTAGAGGAAGTTGGTCCTCCAGTGAAGTCAAGGTGAGAAGTTAAGGCCTTGGGTTAAGATAATGTTGGTTTTCTGAGGATGAAACTGGAATGTGTCAGTAATTAAATCAGGGCTTACTTTGGGATTTATGCAACCTCCACAGAACAGCAAAGGATGTCTGTGACAGGGTCTGCTCTAGTGCCATGGTCTATTTTAATGCCTCCCAATGTGCCCACTTCTGTTTCTGTATCTTCACATTGTAGACCTGGAACCTCACATCAGAGTCCACCAACTTGGAATTTAAGTTGCTGGTGCTCTCAGCTAAGGATGATCTTATATTTTCCAAAGAGATCTTTTTCATACAGTTGTAAGGTGTTTAAAGGAAGAGGGCAGGTGTTACGTCTTCTCTGATGTTCATTTCCGAGGCCTGACACAGGGTAGGAGCTTAATAGTCGTTTGCTTCTTTCACAGATGACACCTACATCTCAATTTCCATGGGTATTTACCTGAGTCAGATCTTACCTGGGAAGTCCTTAGGAAAGCAGAAAGAGAATTAAGGTACCTGAGGGATATTTTCTGGATTTGTCCTCTTATATATGCCTCTGGAGGATAAATATACACATGCAAAGATACACATACAAATACACAGCAGATATAATAAGGTCCTAGAATCTGCAACTAATTTCATCCATCAATTCATTCCACAACTATTTTTACAGAGTTGAGCAAGATACTGTGATAGAAGGGCTCTGAAAATAAAAGACTAGTAATTCACCGTGCCTGTGCTGAATGATCTCACTATTTCTAAGCAGATTGATTATACTTGTGGCTGCAATACTGTATGATTGTGTGAGTTTAAAGGCTTTGGGAACACGGAATAAAAGTATTAATTCATCTGGAGTCAGTATGAAAGACATTATGGAAATAGGGTCATGAAAGATGAGACTAGAACACTGGAAAGAATTTCAACAGAGAGCAGCGTGAACAATGTCAGACACGGTGCAGAGGAGGAGTGATGGTTGCTTAGGTCACCAGACTGTAGAATAATCATGAAGCAGGCTTATCCCTTGCCCTCCCACTGTCCCACAACAGGCTTTGCAGAATCTCTCTTCTCTGCCCCTGGGGAACATCTCAGAAGAATCTCAGCTTATCCAGAAATAATATTAGTGTCATTGGATATTAGGACTGTCATTTTCTGATATTAAAAGTATAGTACATATCATAATTCACCTCTACTACAATTTTAGGCTTGTATCTCCCTATTTTTCCAGTTCAGGCTTGATGCAAGACTCCTCTAGACCACACACTAGAAGCAGGGGCATTGCCTATGTTTTTACTCTTCCTTCACTTTACTCTTATACTCTTTCCCCCATAGCTTGGGATGGGCTAGGAAATTGAAGTAAAGGGTCAAGTCTCCTTGTTGGCTACTCTTCAGTCTGGCACATTGCCCTACATTCCAGATGCCCATTAGCTGGTCTTTCTGAAGTGGGATGCTTCTTGAACATAGTGTGGAAGTAAGGAGGAAAAAAGCTTGACCTTCTTTCTTCCAGGCCAACAAGTTTTCTAAAAAAGTCCATTACCTAATCTACTTTATGTGCATTACATATAGAGCTGGCACTTGCTAAGGAGGTCAGGACAGGTTTAGATTTATCTTAGCAGGTTGGGGTAGGAGTGTCTGGCACATCTTTTTAGAATGTGTGAACATTTATCACCTGCCATCCTCAATTTCAGGACCTCAGCCAAGACTGTTAGGGCAACTGATGCCTCCCATTAAGTATCCTTCTACATTTAAATTTGTTAAATATTTACTGTTTATCAAATATTTACACACACTGGGGGCCAGAGCAGTGGCTCAGCACCTACTGCATTTGCCTGGCATGTCCAACAATGCAGGTTCAAATCCCAGCACCATGTATATATGGAAGGTCAGAGCAACGAAAGGCACATGAAAAACTAAATAAAAATGGATTCTCTCTTTGTCTCTCTCTCACTGTCCCTCTCTCTCTTTAAAAAACATTTACATATACTGATGGCAACAAGCTACATTAGATCATGCCTGGGGTTTGCCGCTAAACAGCTCATGTCAGAACAAATTTTGACACTCCTTTAAACTATGACCCTATTTGTCCTTTTATCTTTAAAATGAGGGGGAAATAAGACATACTTTTAAATGTTGCTGCATAAATAACAGTTCCTGCAATGTAACACGTTAACCTAAAATGTGAGTCAACCTCTTTACTCTGTGATCCTGTAAGCAACTTTTGAGTAGGTATTGCAGGAATTGTTTGGAAAATGAACAGAGTATCTACGTGTAGGCAATTGTTGAAGTTTAGAATTGTTGAAATTAGCTGATAGAGATTTTGAGGATCTAAGTTGTCATACAAAGAGGCTTCCTGATTGAAACTTAGGAAAAAAAAATTTAAATACAGCTGTGTGATTTCAAATCCCTCACTTGTATACTTCAAAAGCATCTTGCTCTCTGCCTTTCTCCCTCTCGGCTCTTCTTTAATCATGACCCAAATTTGACCATTTTTGCAGTAACTGTAAGACCGATACTGTTAATATTCAGTATCAATTGAGCACTTCCTATATGCAATGTGCTGAGCAGTTTAATTACACAGTTGCAATTTTTTTCTCATAACTTTAGTTCATGACTGAGGAAATTGTGAGCCTGGACAAGTGACAAATGCAGTTGCAACCTGAACTCCAGTTGGTGGCTGAGATATGAACTCCAGCTGTCCAACACGAAAGACTGCGGACCCGTCATGTCCTTGTCATTTCTTAAACCTACCCAGAGAAACTCCTCTAATCACTAAGAAAGCTATAAAGGCAAAAGTGATAAAGCCATGTTTAATGGTGAAAGACTTCTTTCAAATATGTAATTATATTTACATATGTAATTTTGAATATCTGTATAGTTTGCAAATTTTAGTTGACCTTTATCTCTTCTGTTTTTGCTGATTTTACAAGCAGGATAGTATGTGGTGATATCCTAATATTTATCCCTAATAGTTATCCTTCTAAATTTCATTTCAAATGCTACTATAAAATAATAAAAATATAAAAATATGTTGATGATATTTGCAATTATTAGTGTGTATTTGCAATCAGTTACATTGCGCATATAGTGATGTCTTAAGCATTTTTCTGAATCTTCCTTTTCTCATTCAGAAATATAGTATGGACCTATTGCTAGATCAACTGACAAAGTTCAAATTCATTGTCTTTAATGGCCCAATAATTTTCCATTTCTTCTATACCAGGAATGGGATTTTTTTTTCATAGTAAAGTGTATGTATTTATATTCTAGTAGATGTTGCTAGACTGTGTTCCAGATAGGCTGTAACACTTCATATCCCATTAAGACATTAGAATGACTTTTCTCCCATATTCCTGCCACTATGTGGTATTAATTTTTTTTTAATTTTGAAAGCCTGATACGTGTAAAGCAATATTTCATTAATTTGTATTTGTACTTCTCTGAACCCTGATAAATTTAAATATTGTTTTTCTTTTCAAACTGTTTTCATAGTCCTTTGCCCATATTTTTATGAGTTGCTTATCTTTTCTTATAATTTTTACTAGTATTTTATTTATTATATACATAATTAATCTTTGGTTGACCATTTGCTTGGCAAATATATTTTTCTAACTCTCTCATTTGTCTATTGGCATGATTGCTTCAAAAAGTGTTTTCATGTGTCTGTTTTCTTGTGTGATTTATATTTTGTCTAGATTATCCTGCTCCTTGACCACAGATGCTGTTTCCCATCTTTATTTATTTTTGCTTATAATTGAGTCTGTAGTTGACATGGATTTTTTTGTATATGGTAATAGGGATACATATTAATTTTTTGCATAGCTAGTTATGCTAGCATATTTATTTTATAATATTTTCTTTTTTATCAGTCATATGTGAGATTCATTTCTAGGTTCTCTCATTTCATTTGTTGCTTCTTTCTATTCTATTACATATAGATTTGGTAACAGTACAGTTTTTAAATGCTTCCTTGTTATTCTGCTTCATGATTTTATAGGCTAGTTTTGGGCACCTATTCTTGTAAATCGCTAACTATTTTATCCAATTCTATTTAAAGTTCTGTTGGGATTCTATCTGCAATCCCATTATATGCATATACTAATTTTGAGGGAAATCTGTCATTTTTATTTCTTCCCACTTAAGAACCTTCCCATTTGATTCAGATCCTATTTAATGATTTTCAATAAAATCGTATGGTTTTCTTCAGATATAATATGTCCCATGCAATGTTTACCAAGTTGATTAGTATTTTATAATGTTTATAAATATTAAAAGTGACATATCTCTCTCATTTTAAAGTGTAGTATTGTTAAAGAAGATAAAAACTACTTTTTAGTAGGTGTCTCACTTCAAATTAACCTTCTGTCCTCTTCCATTTCATAATTATTGCTTCTGATGTGGTACATACAATTCAACTGTTCTCACCCCTTTGCTGGTGTCTTGCTGGAACTCATCTTCCTTCGTCTTGAAATCTCTATGGGTGTTTACTTTTTAAAGTACCTTCCCACACAGTTCAAGTCTCACACATAGTACTTCAGGTTTGCAACTATTGTTCTTTTTTTCCTTAGCTGATTGAAAAGATTCTAATGTTGCTGTCTTGTTTCTCAGCTAGCTCTGATTTTATTCCACCGTCATACCTTTCAGGGCTTCGTATGGGAATCTCAGGCTTGTTCTTTTCTCTTAGGTAACATTTTCTTTATATTTTAAAGTCATATTGTATTTTCTCAATTTTCAGACTTTTGGAATTTCCACTGCTCAGTTCTAGAAATATGTATTTTCCTATCAATGAAGTGTGCAATTAGTAATTTCAAATGCTTGTTTAGATTTCTTTATCTCAGGAAAATTCTATTATTATTATTCAGTTTTTGCTATTCCTTTGGTGATCTTTTTTCTCTTTTGGGAATTTCTATTATTTGTATATTAGGCCTATTTATTATAAAAATCTCTTATGTTTCCCATTTCTATTTTTTTTTGTTCTAGATTTTATAAAATAACTTGATTTTTGAAACCACCATTTTGGTTCTTATTTATTTGATTTGAACCCAGGGGTACTTAAACACTGAGCCACATCCCCAGCCCTTTTTACTTTTTTATTTTGGTACAGAGTCTTGCTGAGTTGCTTAGGGCCTCAATAAGTCGCTGAGGCTGGCTTTGAACTTGTGAACCTCCTGCCTCAGCCTCTTGAGCCACTGGGATCCTGGGATTACCATTGGGTACCACCATGCCTTGCACCATTTTGACTCTTCTTTTTTTTTTTTTTTTAAGATAGAGGGAGAGTGATAAAGAGAAGGAATTGGTTATATTTATTTTTTCATTTGTTTTCTGTTTCTCTGACACTTAGTTGTGTATGTGGCACTTGGGGTTTGAACCTAGGTCCTCAAGCATACCAGGCAAACACTGTAACCACTGAACCACTGCTCCAGCTGCACCATTTTGGTTCTTGATGGTGAAAATCCACTCTTTCTCACTTAATGAAATCTTTACTTTGGAAATCAAGTTTGTTAACTGTGTGTGTGTTCCTGCACTGAACTGAAGTTCAAATATAGTGGATATCAGTTAAAGCCTATTTCTCTGGACAGGTTGTTCTAACTTTCCTTGTGTCTCTGGCTGCATATCACCTAAAATGGGTTGTAAGGTAATACACTGGGACCCAGGTCTTGTCCTTGACTGTTCCACAAAGGGTGAAAGCACTGTTTTCTGCATTTGTAACCCCGTTATAGAGACAACAGCTGTCAGTCTCTTGATAAGCTAGTGAATACTGGAAGAGGTTACGTGGGGTAAGGAGGCTATCTGTGTTTAATAGTTGGTGCTAACTTAGCCTTGCTCGAGTACAGCACTCCTTTAAAAAAATATTAAACATTTATGTACAACCTGCTAGCAAATTTTAAATGTACTTTGCATATTGTTAACTATATGCAGAATATTCTGGAGCAGATCTTTAAAACTTTTTCATTCATATAACTTTACACTGTTCGATAGTGAATTCTCAATTTTCTTCTTTCCTTAGCTCTAGGCAACTCCCACACTACTTTCTATTTTTATGAGTTCAGCTACTTTAGGTACCTTATGTAGTGGAATCCCAGAATATTTGACCTTTTTCTAAAGAGAGAGAGGAAGATAGAGAGAGAACCAATGTTATTTATTTTTTCATCTGGCCTTTGTTTCCCCAACACTTAGTAGTGTATGTGGTGCTAGGGTTCGAACCTGGGTCCTCACCCATGCCAGGCCTACAGCTGAGCCACCACTCCAGCTCTGTATTTGACTTTCTATAACTAGTTTATTTCATTTAGTATAATGTCCTCAAGGTTCTCCCCTGTTCTTGCAGGGCTACCTTTTTATCATGGAAGGAAATGGAGGAGATTGGTGTACCCATATCCATTGCTACATTATTCATAATAGATGTGGAAACAGCTTCAATGTTGTCCACTGATGAATGGATAAAGAAAATGTTGTATAGATCATTCAGTCTTTCAAAGAAAGTATCATCTTTCATGATGCTTACACATCAAGGGGTGGGCCCCTGGTACTTGAGAAGGAAATCAATGGGGGTCATAAAACTGGCAAGAGGTTGGGGAGGCTTGTATCTCAAAGGGTGGAGAAGGAACTACAATGGGGGCATCCACCCTTGCTGCGGCTGCAGGGCATGGCTCTCAGGGACAGGGGACTCAGTTACCTGATGAACTTTAACTCTCCCCCAGGGTATTTAGGAGACATTGTCCTTTAGGTCAGTGGTCTCAGAAATACAGAAGTTTCAAGTACCAAGTTTGTTCCCGAAGTCTAGTTGCTTGCTCTTCAGCCAGTCCATCAGAATCTTGCCATCACGGTGGGGAAGAGAGCTCACCTGACTCCCTGACTTGTGGTGGTTCTACACCACTGGTTTCAGCTTCTCCTACTTTACCTAAGGCCACAGAGGGGCACATTGGGGAAGCCTGCCACCAGGCAGGGGATTTGGCCTTCGGCTTTTATTGGCTTGTCAGTGGAGGTCATATTATGGGATGGCAGTGAAACAGATTAAATTTAGGGTCTTCCCGTCTGAAGTTGGGAATGGCTTCCTCATGCTGAGAGTGGATCCTGGGAAGGATGAGACCCCCTGACTCTAATAGTTGCCAAAGGCAGGAGCCGGAAATTGCCCACTCAGGCCTGCCTGGCCAATGTCGGGCTGACACGGCTACGTACACACATACACTGCTTGCCTGTTGTCACTTCCTTGACTCTTTTAAAACTTCTGCTTCGTTTCAGGGATTTGGGAGATAACAACCCTTGAAACAATTGAATTTTTTTCTGTCTTCCTACACAGCTGGCTTTGAATAAAACCTATTTTCCTACTAATTTGACTCCAAATATTTCTGGAGCACTGAGCTTATGACCCAGCCTCTTTCCTGCCTGGGAGATGTGAGAGCTGCCTGGTAACTACAGGGCTGTGCTCAGGTTGCAGGGTGGAATGAGGAACAAAGAAATAAAAGCAGAGTTCATGGATTATTCTTTCAGGATATAATAGGCTTTGAATTATTACTTAACAGCCTGGGAGGCTTGATCTTTTTTTTTTTTAATTGGTTAAAGGAAAGAATATTTTAGAGGTTTGTTGCATTGGTAATTGGTATCCTTCAGTGATAATGATCCCTGTTGTGTGACGATGACAACATTGTTAAGAGAACTCTGATTCTATGGGCTATCTGAATGGTCACATTCATTTTCCTGGTAAAAGAAATTCCTATCCCTGTTCGATATTTCTTAGACAAAAGGCAGCTTGTAAGTCACTAGAAAAAGCAAAATTATCTAAAAATCTGAATCACTGTGAAATCTTTGTATTTATTTAAGTCAACAACAGTTTTAACCTATTCTAAATTTTGCTTTTTATTATGTTATGCTTTTACCAGTTTCCTTTGAATCTCTCTTTTAACCAAATGGGATATGCTAACCATAATTCCATATTTGTGGGTATTTAGTTATGGTTGTTTTGCATGTATGAGACCTTGATTAAACATTTTCCTCTTCTGAATGCTGGATTGCTTCTTGAAAGTCAGGTAAACAAGCAGAGCTTTTCCCAGTAGTATTAAATCTCCATTCCATTTCTTTAGGTAGACTGGTTTCTATGGAAAATATTTTTTTTATTTATCCTTGCAGATTCAAAGCAGATCACAGGAATCAAGGAACATTTTCTACTTTATCTAACTATAAAGAACCTGAGACCCAGTTGCCTTTTAGAAAACTGTGATCTCTTAAAATCAAACTCCGTATTTACAGTCAGTTTGCCTCTATAGTTTACAGTTCTAATGTGTATCTTCTACAACTCGGATAACACATTGCAAAGATAATCTTCTCACTTAAACAGAATTGCAAAGTAACTGTTCAAATAAGACTTTTTAAATTGGTAGATTCTTTGTCATGACAATTGACATTCCCCCCAAAATCACAGTCATCTCTGACTTTTCAGGTAGCTAAAATTCTCTCCATTTCTTTCTCTGTCACATTGCTCTGTAAGAAGTCACTTTGGCCGATTAGAACAACATGTGGTTGGTAGAGGTTGGTGGCTCTGAGTTGAGGTTGCTTTGCTTGGATTAGGATTTTTGGACATTGACTTTTCCCCCCTGTGAAGTCACCCAAGAGAAGTTAATTTACTAGTGAACAATAAGCTGCAAGACAAAAATAAACCAGTTGCGTCATGATGTCAAAGGCTTGTAAAGAGTAAGTCATATAAGTGTAATGTTTGTGTTGACTGCTGTTTTGTCTTGGCATTTGTAAATACTTTTCTCATTTTCTATGCCAATAAGGCACAGATCACAAGCAATCATACAGCTAAGCTTCTTTTGAAACTTCTCATTTTCTCTATGTTTCAGATGGGTAGTGGAGGACATGTGTTAATGGCATTTCAGCCAGTGCATATTGTACGTGGTGATGTGCCAAGAATGTGGAGGGTTTCCCATATAATAACTGAAGCCTCCAATAATATACTGTTCAGAGAAGATGAAGGCAACTACTGGGGAAATATGTTGTTTTCAGATAATGTTGAAAAAGTCAATGAAATTAAAAGCAGACCAAGAATTCAGACAGTTTTGTTTAAATGGTGGTATTCATTGATTTAGTTATTTACAACATTGACTCCTTAATTTATTGAGTTTGTGTTTAGCCAATAAAGCATTTGCTTTCATTATACTTTATGTTAGGAAAAGATTAAACACTATGAAATATTTGTGGATTTATGTGTGAGTCTACTTGAAAGTCTTGGAGCAATAATTGTTTCTGAATAAATTTGGGATTTTCATCATTACTGGACATATCATTGATTTTCTCACACTTATTGTTTTTGGTAATTTTTCCAGTTAAGGGAACATATTAGACTAAAAATGTGTTTCATTAGATGTCAAAAGTAAATATTTGGCTAAATAAATTTGTTGGTTGATTTGGCAGTATATGATTCTAATACTTAAAGCTGTGCCAGAAAAGCTGGGACCCAACATTGTTTCTCTTTTTATATTAGTCACATCTGGAGTTATGGGATGTGACATGGTTAGTAGTTTCAGGTAAAAGGCCTGTTTTACAGGGCATGCTAGAGAAAAACAGTAGTCATAAACTTTGATATGTAGCTTTCTGTGAGGGACGAAGTAAGGCAGAAAACCCAAGTGACTGAAACTATTCCCCAACAAAACAAAAAAAAATTCAGTTCATCATCTTATTAACTATAGATCTATCTTAATCTGCTTATAACTCAAAAACCATTTATAAAGAAATATTTTCTTCTTTTATTTTTTTTTTTGCTATTTTCCAGTTAGCAGTTAGCACTCCCCCAAAGAGTGAGAGTGAATCTACATCACTCCTAATTTAATTTACCCATACTAGTCTTTTTTAATTAAGAAATTTAGTTGTTGTACAATAAAAAATGTACCCAAAGTAGCAATATGATATGTATATGTTTTTAAATCAGAATTACCCCCCGAGATCCCTCCCTATACGCCCCCACACCAGGCCCCTCCACCCTCCTTCCCAATACATATCTATGAATGCCCTCAATTATGTATTACTATGCCTTTGCTGGGTCTAATACTGAGATTGACTACCTTTACACAGGCCTGGGTCTAGCTCCAGCCTCCACAGATGAGTGAAAACATTTGACCCTTGACTCTCTGGGTTAGGCCAACTTCACTCAGCATGATTTCTTCCATTGCCATCCATTTACTTTCAAAGGTTGCAATATCATTGTTTCTAATTGCTGAGCAGAACTCTATGATATATATATATATATATATC